>APFE030968616.1:0-20288 GCA_000404065.3 Pinus taeda
ATTTTGGGCATGGAAATCAAAAGAGATCGGGCAAAGAGGAAGCTCTGGTTAACCAGAGGAAGTATGTCAAGACAATATTGTAGAGATTTAATATGCAAGATGGTAAACCGGTAAAGGTACCTATTCCTGTAGGTGTAAAGTTATTTGTTGAACAGTGTCCCAAGACACAAGAAAAGGAAGAGGACATGTCCCGTGTTCAAAATGCAAGTGCAGTCGGTACCCTGATGTATGCAATGGTCTATACTAGACCAAACATTGCACATGCAGCGGAAGTATTGAGCGGGTTTATGTCAAAACCAAGAAAGGAGCATTGGACAGCAGTGAAGTGGGTTTTCAGATTGGACAGAGTGTTGGATATTCGTGGCTTTGTTGATGCAGACTGGGCTGGATATCTAGATCAGAGAAGATCTAGAAGTGGGTATGTGTTTAACCTATTTGGAGGTGCAGTCAGTTGGATGAGTAAGAAACAATCTGTAGTGGCATTGTCAATTATAGAGGTAGAATACATGGCAGCCACTCATGCAAGCAAGGAAGCAATTTGGTTGTAGAGATTGTGTTCAAGTATGGGGTTAGTATAGGGAGCTATAAGGATAGACTGTGACAGCCAAAGTGCAATTTTATTGGCAAAGAACCCCGCATATCATTCAAAGACAAAGCACATTGATCTTCAGTATCACTTTGTGAGGGATATGATAGAAGGCAAAAAGGTGTTGGTGATAAAGGTGGACACTTTGAAGAATACTGCAGACGCATTGACAAAATCTGTGAGCTCTGAGAATTTCTCTTGGTGTAGAGAGACAATAGGAATTTCAGGGCTGGAAAAATGACTAAGCTCTCTTGTGGCCCCTTGTGGAAAGAAAACAACAAGTGGGAAATTTTGGGTTGTGTTATATTTTTTCCACGACTAGCCCACGTAGTTAACTGGGGGGTTAGACGGGGGGCGAAGCCCCCCTTTGTTGCACTGATTGTGTAGCAGGGGGGAGTCACAGGGGGTTTGACGCGTACCCATAACCCCACTTTTTGGGGTTTGGGGCAGCGCCCCGGAAAATTTTGATTTTGGACCCTATGTTAGGTTGGGCGAACCCACCTATGGTTTTGTGCATGATTTTCGTACATGTTTTTGGACGCGATGGTTTTTGGTCCATGGTATTGGACACGATGGTTTTTTGGTCCATGGTATTAGATTCTTCGGCATGTATAAATATGCATTGTAACATTGAAAGGAACATAATGAAAAATCAAGCTGGTAGTCCCGGTTTTGGGATCCATGGGAAAATCTCTGTGTATATGGGTTTTATGTGTTATGCTCTCACATTGTTTATTTTCTGTGTTTTAGAATTCGTATGTAGGTAATTTCTGTACGGGGTTAAAACCTACACATGCAAGGGCAGAGTAACAAGCTCAATCTCCTTGAAGGCTCTTCCACATGATCAATTGGAGGTTTACTTTCAAGTGACCCCAAATACCTTTTGGTATCGTTGTAATACGTGCAAGTCACTATATCTTGGCTAATGAAGTGCGTACGATCACTTCACTATATTCGACATGATCTCGTGCTTAACTCATGTACAAGAAGAGCTTCCCAAAGAAAAACTGAAATAATCGGATTTTCTCTCCCTAACTCAAGATTCTATTGTTTGTTTGTAGCTTTGGAAAGTTTACTTCCTTCCCTATTCCAAAGCCCTACACTTAAGCTACTGTAGGTGGCAAGAGCCCTAAAAATATAAAATTATAGATGAATTTTAATTAATGTTGTATTATTAAGTTGTTCTTTACTCAATAGGTATTGGAGGTGAAACTCTGACATTATGACACAACTCAAAATCTTAATGCACTCAAATATGCAATTTGTACTTTGCAATTTGATGAAATTCTATTTAGAGGAAAGAAAGAGTTTCTTTGATTTTTCCAAAATGAAATATAAAACTCACAAGTTTTCCAACTTTCGTAAAATAACCAATTCCATATTAATGCAATGAAAATGTGGAAATAAACCAAGTTCCAAATTTCCCTAAATATCAAATAAACCAAAAACACTCTTTATCATTTATCACTCAAAACTTTCAAGCACACAGAAATCAATCAAGCGAGTTGGAGGAAAAATACATTTTCCCTATGAATGCTTTGATTTAATGATAACAACAATGTAATTATGAGAAATTCCCAAAATTGAAATCAACAATTCCCTTTATGAAACAAAATGACAACAATTTCTTCACAAAATCACTAGACCTCAAGAAACCCTAATTTGCAATTCAATATGAGTTTCATCACAAATAAGAAAAGTATTAAGGTTAATTGGTGTATTTGATAGAAAAAATAAGGATATCACAAGCGGAAGGACAACCTATCTTCTTTTGATCAATCAACAAAGCAACCAGGCAAAACCCTAACCAGTTTCTTCAAAGAGACATAATTCTAAAAAAATATTAACAAATCACTCAAACGAGTTCAGAAGAGACATAAGACAGTCCAAACAAAGATAATGACACTTCCAAAAGATCAAACTCAGGTTTTGGTTGAAGCAAAAGCAATTTTTTCAAAAATTCCCAAGGCTTGCACAGGTCAACAATACAAAATAGAGCACATGTACTTGGTTTCTAAGGGAAAACGAGTGCAAAACTGCGCTTTGTTGGTGAATGAAAACAACGCAGATATCATAAACCCAAGAAAAAATAAAAATTCACGAAATCAACCACACACATATGAAAGGTCATTAGTTCATAAAGACTTAGGTCGAGATAAACTAGAAGGATCAAAGGAAAAGGAAGAGAACAAAGACGTTCCCCAGCGGAGTCACCAATTTGTTGTAGCAAACAAATCCCTCTTACGGTCAAGAGGGATCTCCCTAGATCCTCAACAAAAACTAGAAACAAGCAGGACAATTAAACTAACTCTCTCCCTAAGTTGGACTTGTTTGAATTATACGAATTAAAGCTAATGGATGAACCTCTTACCTATTTCACGAAATGCAAGATGAAGATCCCTTGTTGTTACTCGATGCAACTCCTCAATGCTTGATAAGATCTACAACCATAAACCATAAAATGATCAAAAGCATATATGATATAATAACCCAAACAAAACTTAACCTAATGATCAAGGAAATAAGGAATTGAATTTGCCTTAATAAGCACCTTAAACAATTATAAATCATTCATCATTCCAATAAAGCAAATCAATGGGACAAAGTGTTCATTTGTATTAATCAAAGATAAAGAGGAGACTTGCAACCTTCGCCTTGATGCCACGAGGTTCCTCCCAAATGCCTTCAATATTCTCCTTGGATGACAAGCTTTCCCATCTCAAACTAGCAGCATAAGTTTATCTTCTCTGAGTTTTAACCTCCTCGAACCCTCTACCCTCTAGACATTTTATAGGCCAAGAGGAAGAAGTTTCACATCCAAAATAAGAGGGTGAGATCCCCTAATTGAGGGATTAGTTTTCCTTGAGGAAAGGGATTAAGATACATCATCTGAGGGTTATAGTTTGAATAGTCATCACCTTGAAGCTTTCAGTTGGGAAATATTCAACCAACTATGTTTCTAGAATGTACTTTTTATTTTTACTTTCTTGAATTCACTTGTGCGGGTTTATATTGTCAGAAAAAGCACAACTATGCGTTGTTCTGAGAGTTAATTCCAGTGAATGCTAAGGAAAATCTAGGAAAATTAGCGTAGGTGAAACTTGACAAGGTGTGAGAGCTATTATTCCCAAATTTCCCATCTCTTTCAAGATATTTTTGGTTGTTTGACTTGAAAGGTAGTTCAATCAAACATGTTCACAGATGGTAAAAAGACCCATAAACTAATCAATTGTCATGGCGACAAATTGATGTGTAACACCAACATGTGCTACTTTTTCTTTATCCTATGTTGCTTCTTCTTCAGATTTTGTAGTTACTTTAAATGCAAGACCAACTGGGGTTGTTGCAGTATCTAGCTCCCAACAAACATTAGGAACGTTTTTCATCTCCTCTTTTGTAAGCTTCCTTGCAGGAATCTGATGTGAAAACGTAAGAAGCTCTGTCTTTGGCACGACTCATCCAGAAACAGGCTCTAAAATACATAACAGAAATGGACTCCTTCAAAGGCTGCAAGTTGATTGTGGGCAAGGATGATGTCCTTCCAATAATGAAATGAAATGAAAAGTCACATATTGCATATCAATTAAAGTGCATAGAGTTTTTAAAAAGAGGTTGTTGACAATCTTTGAAGAGGAATACAAATTTATTGAAGACCTGTGTTAATCACTCTGGTATTCCAACTACCATTGTTTACTCTTACATGTTTGGGAAAACAATGAACTATGAAGGGTCAATATATAAGAATGCAGAAAAAATTTCATCTCCTTAGTCAACACTACACACTCACACCATCTGCAACACTTGATTCAACCATGCCTGTCTAGACTAACTTGTTGAAACATTACCAATTGTTGTCTCTTCTTTATAGTATTGAGTTCACAACTTTTTAGGCATGAGAACTACATTTCAACACCTTCTCAAGCACCTATTATAATAACATGTTGCTCTTCAACTTTTGTGGACCAACATAGGCTTCAACCCAATCGGTGAATATGAACATTTCATTCTACTAAAACTCACTGGAATTTGACAACCATAGTCACAAAGGAGTTCTTAACTTATTAAGGCACTCACTATAATAACAAATTAGCATTAATTTATGGAGCTATTTTCTCAAAGTTGTCAAAGATCTCAATTTCACCTTCTACATCCACAGACTAGTAATAAACACCTTCAAATAAAGTATAACATAGATGACCATATTGTGAACCAATGCACAAAAATAGATATTGAAAAGATGAAGAATTGTACAATTCCATTCTACTTGTCTTCATTTTTCTTGTGGTTACCTCGTGCAACCTTGATTTAGATTTCAACTTATTGAGCCACACTAACCTTAAAAGAGTATCCCAATTATGAAACGAGTATGGATATTTTTCTCTCTTTATGCACACATTGATAGTGATTAATATCGTTCACTGTAGCAAAACATTTCTCAGTGCTAGATATGGAGCTTCTTGTCTTTCTTTTAAACAAGCAATATCTCTACCCAATGTTGTCATTGCTGAACTTATTTGAATTGAAAGTTATCAAGATGACAAGGGATTTGATGGACACGCAAAAATTGACTTTTTTAGATTCTAAAATATTCCAGGAATCTACAACTGCCACTCTGCCTTCTTCTCTGCTCGACTAAACTCCATTTGGCTGCATTGGATTGTTGACAACATAATGTTTCATGTTACCACTTGCTGAGTTGAAGAGGACTACAAATTTATCGAAGGCTCATTTTAATCACTCTGGTATCCCAACTACCACTGTGCACTCTTCCATGTTTGGGAACACAATGAAGTATGAAGGGTCAATATATAAGAACATAGAACAATTTTTATCTCCTTAGTCAACACTGCACACTAACACCATTTGCAATTCATGGTTCAACCATGCCTTTCTAGACTAACTTGTTGAAACATTACCAATTGTTGTCTCTTCTTTATAGTATTGAGTTCACAACTTGTCAGACATGAGAACTACATTTCAACACCTTCTCAAGCACCTATTCTAATAACATGTTGTTCTTCAACTTTGTGGACCAACATAGGCTTCAACCCAATCAGTGAATATGAACATTTCATTCTACTAAAAGTTACTGGAATCTAACAACCATATTCACAAAGGAGTTCTTAACTCACTAAGCACTCACTTTAATAACAAATTAGCATTAATTTACGGAGATGTTTTCTCAAAGTTGTCAAAGATCACAATTTCACCTTCTACAACCATAGACCAATAACATACACCGTCAAATAAAGTATAACATAGATGACCATATTGTGAACCACTGCACAAAACAAATATTGAAAAGATGAAGAATTGTTCAATTCCATTCTACTTGTCTGCAGTTCTCTTGTGGTTACCTCGTGCAACCTTGATTTAGATTTCAACTTATTGAGCCACACTAACCCTGAAAGAGTATCACAATTATGAAATGAGTATGGATATTTTTCTCTCTCTACGCACATATTGATAGTGATTAATACCATTCATTGTAGAAAAACATTTCTCAACGCTAGATATGGAGCTTCCTGTGTTTCTTTTAACCAAGCAATCTCCCTACCCAATGTTGTCATTGTTGAACTTACCTGAATTGCAAGTTATCAGGATGGCAAGGGATTTGATGGACATACAACAATTGACTTTTTTAGATTCTAAAATATTCCAAGAATCTACAACTGCCACTTTGCCTTCTTCTCTGCTCGACTGAACTCAATCTGGATGCATTGGATTGTTGACAACATAATGCTTCATGTTACCACTTGTTGAGTTTGACAACATAATGTTTCATGTTACCACTTGGTAAGTCCGTAAAACTATCACAACTCCTTCTAAGAAAAGACACCAAAGTTTCATTATATCTAGGCAAGTTAACTACAGTGATACGCAAAGCTTCTTGGAAGAACAAAAGAAAATTAACATATCATGACTTAGTACATTAAGCAAACAATTGTATATTGGTCCCTCCCTGGAAAAAGTGGCGCTTTTAACATTAAAATCCAAGTCTACAACTGAGCCTGACATAATTCTATATCTCCCTTAACCATTCTAAAATTATTAAACTACAAAGCACATAACAATAAACTACTCTAACCCTGTTAGGGTTTTTCTAAAAAAAGTAGGGTTCTCTTCATTAACTGCGAACTACAAATTAGACCACACTTGAAACCAAATAGGATGGCGAAAGTCACTTTCCTGACATTCAATCTAAGCAAGAATGGACACCTGTAGCACAACGCCAAGAGTGAATGAAAATAACAACCTATATATAAACAATGAAGACCTAAAGACAACCACCACGATTTTATCAAAACCACCAAACTGCTAGCATCCTAATGATCCAACAGAAATTGAACACTACAAACCTTGGAATAAACAACTACAACTAAATACAATACATAGAAGCAAATTTGCTTTTAATGAACATTGAATATCCAAGATGCAAAAGCATACTAGACAAATTATAAATACTGCACATTTATGAAATTTTAGCAAAACAAGAAGAGTGCATGCCACACACTAGAAATAAGAATAGCTTTGCCATTACTTGGGTGGAATAATAATTGGAGTACTTGAAAGGGAAAATCACTGGATTTCCAAGAAATACATTTGAATTTGCCACTAGAAAAACAAAACGAACATGATGACAAAGTGTTGTAAAGAAGACTGCAGTTGCATTGCAAAATGATTTACAAAATAGAGTTCCAGAGACCAAGAGAGTGTACATTCATTACAAGTCAATGAATTCTCTCAAGTACAATATTCAGAATACAGAAAGGAATTCAAAATTCTACAGGTGTAAAGGCTGCAGGAGGGGAGACAGATCACAAGATTTATGTTCATACTTCTTCAGAAAGGGATGCAAAAGCAGCTGATGTGCAGTATGACGAAGTAACGCATCCTTTTGAAGGCAACATCTAATAAAACTTTGAAATTTTGGTGATGCATCAGGTGGCGGCGATGGAGGGTCACCCAAAAAAATGAACACCATTAAAGTAGGCCAATCAGGGCTCTGCCCCGGAGACAAACAAGGGAACCTTCCAAGTGCACATTCCAACAAAGATAATCCCAAACGCCATATATCTGTAGAGCATCCATCATACTTTCCACCGTATCCATTAGGATCGAACCTTTCAGGACTCATATAAGCACAAGTGCCCACGAAGGAATTACATTGGGCCAAAGTGTGGGCCTACAAAGTGTTGACACCAAAATCGACAATCTTGACTTCTCTTCTCTTTTCGATCAACAAAATGGAGGGATTTATATCATGGTGAACAATTTTGTTCTGGTGCAGGTAATGAAAGCCCTTGAGCACTTTCCTGGCAATCTCATCCAAATGGTGTTATGGGATTTTCTTGTGGGCTTGAAGGACCTACACAAGGGTTCCACCGTCCATGTACTCCAACACAAAATATATCTCTCCTCCTCGATCGAATATGCCATAACACTGCACGATGTGTGGAGAATTCGCCCTTCATAGAATCTCCATTTCCCTCATTACTATTATGGAGGTGTCGAATGAGACATTTCCTGGACACAAAACCCTCTCTGGCAACGACAAGCAGGAAACTTACTAGACAGGAATGCAAACGAGACTAAACATCAAGAGGAGGGTTTCTGCGCTTCCTAGGATTTTCATCGATAACGCTAAGAGGACGACGATATTCTACAACGCAATGTTGGGTTGTGTTCTATTCTTACCACGACTAGCTCCCCTAGTTTAACCGGGGGGTTGGGGGGTGGGCTGGGGGGGGTGTGCCGAGGAGCCCCCCCTTCGTTGCGTTGATGCGCAACAGGGGGATCACAGGGGGTTTTGAGGTGCGCGGTAGCCCCCCTCTACGGGTCGCTGCCCCTGGAATTTTTTTTTGGACCCTATATTAGGTGGGCGAACCTACCTATGGTTTTGTGCATGGTTTTCGCACATGGTTTTGAGCGCGATTGTTTTCGGTCCATGGTATTTTGTAGATCTGATCAAGGGAACTATAGTTATGTTCTAATCTAGGGTTAATGGATTGGGGTTATGGATATTTCGACATGTATATATATGTATTGTAACATTGAAAGGAACATAATGAAAAATCAATCTAGTAGCCCCGGTTTTGGGATCCAGGGGAAAATATCTGTGTATATTTGTTTTATGTGGTATGCTCTCGCTATTGTTTATTTTCTGTGTTTTAGAATTCGTATGCAGGTAATTTCTATATGGGGTTAAAACCTACAGACAAGCCATGGCCGAAACCACTTGAGAGTAGAAAATCCTTCAGTCTATGCCGAAAATGCCTGCTACCGACCTTTGCCTATCATAGGCTAAGCCACAATTTTATCAAAACCATCAAACTACTAGAATCCTAGTGATCCAATAGAAATTGAACACCACAAACCTTCGAATAACCAACTACAAATATCTGCCAAAAATCTCTAATTTACTTGTCAGTCATCAGACCAGAGCTCCAAGGATCTTACCACAAAATAGAAACTCGTTACAACAAAACCAAATATGGAACTAGGTATTTTGTTTTCTATGCAAAAAGAGAAAATGGGGAACCAAGATGAGATGAGGGCAGGAAAATGCCAACTAAACGAATGGAATACCATGGTGGAGGTGTCAAATGAGACATTTCCTCGATACGAAACCCTCTCTGGTAGCGATAAGCAAGAAACTTGCTAGACAAGAATGTAAATGGGATTGAACATCGAGAGGAGGGTTTCTGCGTTTCCTGGTATTTTCATCGATAAGATGGAGAGGATGACAATATTTTGCAACGAAACCATGGTCGTCTACCTTCTCTTAATCAAATTGCGAGGGTTCACTAGTCTAAGAAAAATATTAAGTTTCGAATTGCAAGGGTTTGCTGGTCCAAGAAAAAGATTAAGTTTCGATTGTTATTGTTTCAGTTATAATGATATTTTTTATTAACAGTGGCAAACATTTTAATTGTCTAACACCAAATTAGACGAATCATAATATGACCCGTAAGACAAGAGGGGAGTTGATTTCAGAGGGGAACACCTTATGGCGTAATTATATATAAAAAAAGGTTTTTAAAAAATGTAAATTTTATTAATATGGTTGAAATAAATCAAATATATAATTATCATATAAATCTTTATTAGTATTTTAAAAAATTCATTTTTTTTATAACAAATATATATAATTTCCTAAATGAGATAATCACTAATAATAGGGAATACAAATGGAAATAAGAATAGAACTTATATTTTGAATGTCACCATATCAAAGATTGGCAAAACAAAATATTGAATGCCCTTCATCAAACGCCATAGAATGCTTAAAATGAGGCAAAAGTAAAACTCCCTATTCTAGAAAATCAATATTTTTTCACAATAGTTTTAAATCTTTCATTGGTAAAATAAGTGGTAAATTATATCTTGGTCAACCTTCATTATCTCAATATTTCAATTATTATTTTAATTGTGTATTACCAACTTAACACAAATACACTAAACAACCTAAATCTAATACAACAATTATTATCTCAAACCAAAGTACAACTTTTCCAATTTAAAAATCCCATCGACCTCTCTTTACACCTTTTGGGGAAATTCCCACTTATGACCGTTATGTAAATGTTTTTTTAGAATGATGTCTTTCTTAAACTTTGTTGAACTACTTGAGAATTCCCTACGATGATTAAAAATTTATGAGAGATGTTTTCGGCGATAATCACATCAAAATTCATTTGTCGATGTGTTTTGAGCCAGCAAGTGTGGTTCATCGTCAAGACAAGATGAAGAACCAGATCCCGACAACAAATTAAATCCCAAACGCCATATATCTGTAGAGCATTCATCATACTTTCCACCGTACCCATCAGGATCGAACCTTTCAGGACTCATATAAGCACAAGTGCCCACGAAGGAATTACATTGGGCCAAAGTGTGAGCCTACAAAGTGTTGACACCAAAATCGACAATCTTGACTTCTCTTCTCTTTTCGATCAACAAATTGGAGGGATTTATATCATGGTGAACAATTTTGTTCTGGTGCAGGTAATGAAAGCCCTTGAGCACTTTCCTGGCAACCTCATCCAAATGGTGTTATGGGATTTTCTTGTGGGCTTGAAGGACCTACACAAGGGTTCCACCATCCATGTACTCCAACACAAAATATATCTCTCCTCCTCGATCGAATATGCCATAACACTGCACGATGTGTGGAGAATTCGCCCTTCAGAGAATCTCCATTTCCCTCATTACTATTATGGAGGTGTCGAATGAGACATTTCCTGAACACAAAACCCTCTCTGGCAACGACAAGCAGGAAACTTACTAGACAGGAATGCAAACGAGACTAAACATCAAGAGGAGGGTTTCTGCGCTTCCTAGGATTTTCATCGATAACGCTAAGAGGACGACGATATTCTACAACGCAATGTTGGGTTGTGTTCTATTCTTACCACGACTAGCTCCCCTAGTTTAACCGGGGGGTTGGGGGGTGGGCCGAGGAGCCCCCCCTTCGTTGCGTTGATGCGCAACAGGGGGATCACAGGGGGTTTTGAGGTGCGCGGTAGCCCCCCTCTACGGGTCGCTGCCCCGGGAATTTTTTTTTTGGACCCTATATTAGGTGGGCGAACCTACCTATGGTTTTGTGCATGGTTTTCGCACATGGTTTTGAGCGCGATTGTTTTCGGTCCATGGTATTTTGTAGATCTGATCAAGGGAACTATAGTTATGTTCTAATCTAGGGTTAATGGATTGGGGTTATGGATACTTCGACATGTATATATATGTATTGTAACATTGAAAGGAACATAATGAAAAATCAATCTGGTAGCCCCGGTTTTGGGATCCAGGGGAAAATATCTGTGTATATTTGTTTTATGTGGTATGCTCTCGCTATTGTTTATTTTCTGTGTTTTAGAATTCGTATGCAGGTAATTTCTATATGGGGTTAAAACCTATAGACAAGCCATGGCCGAAACCACTTGAGAGTAGAAAATCCTTCAGTCTATGCCGAAAATGCATGCTACCGACCTTTGCCTATCATAGGCTAAGCCACAATTTTATCAAAACCATCAAACTACTAGAATCCTAGTGATCCAATAGAAATTGAACACCACAAACCTTCGAATAACCAACTACAAATATCTGCCAAAAATCTCTAATTTACTTGTCAGTCATCAGACCAGAGCTCCAAGGATCTTACCACAAAATAGCAACTCGTTACAACAAAACCAAATATGGAACTAGGTATTTTTTTTTCTATGCAAAAAGAGAAAATGGGGAACCAAGATGAGATGAGGGCAGGAAAATGCCAACTAAACGAATGGAATACCATGGTGGAGGTGTCAAATGAGACATTTCCTCGATACGAAACCCTCTTTGGTAGCGATAAGCAAGAAACTTGCTAGACAAGAATGTAAATGGGATTGAACATCGAGAGGAGGGTTTCTGCGTTTCCTGGTATTTTCATCGATAAGATGGAGAGGATGACAATATTTTGCAACGAAACCATGGTCGTCTACCTTCTCTTAATCAAATTGCGAGGGTTCACTAGTCTAAGAAAAATATTAAGTTTCGAATTGCAAGGGTTTGCTGGTCCAAGAAAAAGATTAAGTTTCGATTGTTATTGTTTCAGTTATAATGATATTTTTTATTAACAGTGGCAAACATTTTAATTGTCTAACACCAAATTAGACGAATCATAATATGACCCGTAAGACAAGAGGGGAGTTGATTTCAGAGGGGAACACCTTATGGCGTAATTATATATAAAAAAAGGTTTTTAAAAAATGTAAATTTTATTAATATGGTTGAAATAAATCAAATATATAATTATCATATAAATCTTTATTAGTATTTTAAAAAATTCATTTTTTTTATAACAAATATATATAATTTCCTAAATGAGATAATCACTAATAATAGGGAATACAAATGGAAATAAGAATAGAACTTATATTTTGAATGTCACCATATCAAAGATTGGCAAAACAAAATATTGAATGCCCTTCATCAAACGCCATAGAATGCTTAAAATGAGGCAAAAGTAAAACTCCCTATTCTAGAAAATCAATATTTTTTCACAATAGTTTTAAATCTTTCATTGGTAAAATAAGTGGTAAATTATATCTTGGTCAACCTTCATTATCTCAATATTTCAATTATTATTTTAATTGTGTATTACCAACTTAACACAAATACACTAAACAACCTAAATCTAATACAACAATTATTATCTCAAACCAAAGTACAACTTTTCCAATTTAAAAATCCCATCGACCTCTCTTTACACCTTTTGGGGCAATTCCCACTTATGACCGTTATGTAAATGTTTTTTTAGAATGATGTCTTTCTTAAACTTTGTTGAACTACTTGAGAATTCCCTACGATGATTAAAAATTTATGAGAGATGTTTTCGGCGATAATCACATCAAAATTCATTTGTCGATGTGTTTTGAGCCAGCAAGTGTGGTTCATCGTCAAGACAAGATGAAGAACCAGATCCCGACAACAAATTAAATACAGAGACCAATCATCCCAACGGCTAGAAAGAAACAACTAATTTTGACCAAAGGAAACGGCTAGAATTGATTGGACTACAACAAAATTAGACTAACCTAGGAGTTAGGGAAAGTTTACTAATTAGTTATTTAATTAATTAATTAGTTAATTTGTTAGATTAAATTATTTTTATTTAAATCTAAATATAACTAAATATATTTGTTAATAATTTAAATTTTTAATCAACAACGTGTAAAAACTTATATTATTTATTTAAATGACTATGCATTATCTTCTTTCAGTTTATATAACTAATCATATATGAAGGATTATGGGATAGGTTAGGATAGAACTAAATTAATTAAATACATAATATGTTTATTAAGTAAATTTGTTTTTATTTAAATGTATACATCATTAAATCTAAATCTATTATGTGATAAATATGTTAATTAGTTAATATGTTTATTAAGTTTATAGAGTTTAAATATAGATGCTTATAATTCCTCATGTTTAAAAAAGAAAAAGAAAAAGAAAAAAAAGATAAATAATAATAATAATAACTTAATTAAAAAGAAAAATTATTAAGAACCTAACCTTCTAATTATTGAGGGAAGTTTTGTATCTTATTAATTTCAATTTTATATGAATGAAAATATATAAATAAGAAAAGGAATTAGTACCAAGCAAAAAGGAAAAATAAAAAATCAAAAGAGAAAGGAACATTGGGGAATTCAAACAATCGAGAAGCTAAGGGAATAAAGCAAGAAAAGAAAACAATCATAACGAAGAAGGGTAAAAAGGGAGGGTGGTGGGGCGGTGGGGATGGGGGCTATGAGGAGAGAGCAGGGATCCAATAGCTGCTAATCTTCCAACCGTCATCACTTTTGAGATTGATCGGCTTTGTTTCAATTTATATGGTCTCCCTAAATTTACGGTGATGAAAATGAGCAATCTTCGCAATAACCTTGGTCTCCTCAATACATATATGATGCTTAATCTTCTCTGCATGCTTTGCTAAGGCTGAAGATCATTTCCTCCCATGCTTAATGTCAGTTGCATGTTCATGAATCCTCTGATTAATAGAGCACCCAGTTTCACCAGTATAGGGGGTCCCACAGGAACAAGGAATAACATATACTCCTTTCATGTCCTTGGGGTCAACAGGGTCTTTTACAGATCTGAGCAAGCTACGAATGGTGTTAAGGGGTCTAAAGGTTGAGGGAACATTATGCTCCCTAAGGATTCTAGCAATCTTGTCAGTGGTCCCTTGAATGAAAGGGAGATTCACCCCTGAGATTCGATTTATAGGGTCTTTCTTAATCTTGGGACCTTCGCTAGCTACAAGTAAGGCTTTCCGACCTTGGTGCCTACTATACCCATTATTAACAAAAACATTAAGGAGATGGGATTTCTCTTTATCAAGGTTCATTTCATCATATATTCTCAGCGCACGAGTGGCTAGTGTGTTGAGAACACCCAACTTTTGAGTAGGGAAATGATGAGAGTTGGCATGAAGATACTGCTCAGTATGAGTTTTCTTCTAAAACACCTAGTGGGAGAAAGATTGTCATCCTTCTTTGAAATGAGAACATCAAGGAAGGGCATGCACCCATCAACTTCTTGCTCCATAGTAAACTTTATGGAGGAGGATTGATTGTTGAGAT
Source organism: Pinus taeda (assembly GCA_000404065.3). Taxonomy (NCBI): domain Eukaryota; kingdom Viridiplantae; phylum Streptophyta; class Pinopsida; order Pinales; family Pinaceae; genus Pinus; species Pinus taeda. The sequence continues at coordinate 14,716 of APFE030968616.1, forward strand.
GCTGGAAGAATTGATCCAACTATTCATGGCCATGATACGAGATGCACAAGTGTCATCCCCAAAAATTTTCCATAGCTTAGGCAAGAGACAAGCTAAGGCTAGAGCCCTGGATTCAAAATCTTCCATAAAAATATTAGCAACAATCGGGGATAGGGGAGCCCATGGCAATCCCGCGTGTTTGCTCATAGAATTCCCCTTCGAAGCAGAAAATGTAGAAGTAAGACAAATTTTTGCTAATCGAGCAGTATTGGGGTCAGTGAGGCAATTTATGACCTCAATGGCCTCCTTAATAGGGATGCAAATGTAAAGGGATACTATATCGAAACTAAAAAGAATGTCATCAGGGTCAAACTTTATGCCCTTTGGCTCATTGACAAACAAAGAAGTCTTTGACGAATGACTCAGTAAGGCCAACAAGGAGCTTAAGCTTCAAGGTAAGGAATTTGGCTAGGAGGTAGGTTGGCCCTCCTATGGTATTGAAAATGGGTCTCAAGGGGCCCCTTCCTTGTGGATCTTTAGAAGACCATAGATCCTTGGAGTGATGGGGCTACTCTCAATAAGCTTGTGGCCCAAGGAACCTACAATATTACTGGATTTTATAGCCATAGCTATTGTTTTGGAGATCCTTTACAGGGGATTCTTATTAAGCTTTTTATAGCTACCATTATTACATAAGTGATCCAACATCTTCCTACGATAATCCTCTTTGTCAAGGATAACAACAGCCCCACCTTTGTCAACTTTAAGAACGATGATGTCCTTGTTATGGTTCAAGGATTTGAGGGAATCGAATTCATCCTTGCTAATATTGTTTCTATGGGGCTTTGCTTTCCTAAGGACGACAACACAGTCCTGCCTTATCGTGCCCTTAATATTATCAGGTAGGCCCATAATCCCAAACTCTACGTAACACATAATGTCTTCCACGGGAATTTTTCTAGGAGCAACTGCCAAAACCATAACACGAATATCCGACACCCCTATCTAGGGGAAACCCCAGTCAACAACTCTTCCTTTAATAGTTTCACGATATGATCCAAGACTCCTTGACCCATAAACAAACTTACTCCAATCATCAATTTAGCCCTTCCTTTCTTCTATAGATGATAACCTTCTAGCAACAACTTCGACCTAGCACTTCGATCTTGCAACAAAAATTTTTTGACTTCCCCAACAACAGAACTTTGACCTAGTAGCAGAACTTCAACCCATCAACAGAACTTCGACCCAATAGTAGCCCAGAAAATCCACACGTGTGAGAGAGAGATAGCTCAAAAACTTGATTTTGTCTTTTCCAACAACTCTCCTCCTTCTGCAATTTCATACATTTTCTTCTCCTCCTTCTTCTATATCGAACTTGTGTGAGTGGATGTTCCAAATGAATCGAATTGCATTGTATATATGACCTCTTTCGGAGTTCGAATTACATTCCTGTAAAACAACTTAATCAGGTAAGGGTTGACTTGGTGTGGAGGTGACAAATCACATATTTATGACTCAAGACAAAACCTAGAAGTCCTAAATGGGGACTTTAACCTATACCATGATGACCCAAGCATGAAACCCTTGATTTAATAAGTCATAATAATAATAATAATAATAAACTATTTTTGTTTCTTTTGATAAATACATTTCATTATGACTCAAATACAATTATGAACACCCAACCTAGTTACATTCTTCAACACTCACTCTTAACTAGGGAGGTATTCATACTTACACATATATATACAAGTACATCAAATATATAAAAACACATAAACCATGAAGAGTTTAGTTACACATGGTGCCACGAACTAGATTTATGACCAGGGCAATCTATCTGGGTGGGACTAATATGAAATAAAGATTTCAGCATCTCTAGGAACCATCAAGCTTACTTACTAACCATCAACCCATGGAGCTAGGTGCGTAATGCAAGGTCAGAGCTCTATGACCAATACCACCCTCCCTACTAAGTAACTACAAAACCGATGGTGATTTGCTGCATTCCTCACTTCACAGCTCTGGATGTGATTAAAACAAGTTGTCTTTTATAGATTTCATTTATATTTACAATCTCTTACACAATGAAGAATCTTATGCTTTTCATTCATATTAACAATCTATTCATCAAAGAACTATCAAATAACTATGTTGTATCTCCAAAGCCTTTGAACATTGGGTCGTGGATGTATACGAGAAGCATTATTTTCTTACTTTTAACATTATTCTTTGATCTACGCAAGGAGTGGGTTATGAATTTGAGTATGATGATTACCATAAGTACCTATGAAATTTCACATCTTCTCGTTGATAAATTTACAGTTATCTAATGTTTCAACTTTCAACAAAATAAGAGAAAATGCGAGTGATTTGACTTTCATTGTTTAGACTCTTTGGAATAAAATTGATTTCTTTTGGCCTTAAAGGTTGTCCTGTTTCACTCACTTGAAACAAATATTCCTCATAGTTTTGTGAATTGTGATATGAGAATTGGTTCAATATTGGAAGCATGGATAATCTAATTATGAGTTCCCACGTTTGGTTATGCAGAAATGTAGTAATTAATCATAGCATCAATTTATTTTATATTGCATTATGGGAACTTATCTTAATACAAGTAAAATAAGCATCTTGTATGGCTTTCATTCTCATTCATTTATTTTGACTTACAAGGAAAACAAAAGTGAGGAAAAAGCAAAACAAAAGAATCAAAGAACAAGTTTCTTTTGCAAATTATTTTATCCCTACTTTGTTGTTTGATAAAAAAAAAAGGTAATTTTTTATCATGAGAAGACTTAATGCTCAGACAAATAAAAATGAATTGATATTCTTTGCAATGTTTTATTAGAAAGCAACTATGCTCGTTATTACTATAGAATCAGTTTCCCTATCATAATGGCATGCAATTGAATCCCATGATCTGCGAATGGATAGCTATTTTACTTTTTAAATAAAAGTATGGGTCAAAGTCAATTTGCTTCCTTCAAGAGGAAAGATACGCAAGTTTATCTCAGTTATTTTTAGTCAACTAATGTACCAAAGATCAAGTTTTTAAATCTCTATGCTTAGTATCTGACACTTAATGAAATCAGTAATTCTTACTTTAATCATGACAAGACTTACTAATTTTGCCATATCTTACTAAGGAGCAGTTATAAATTTTAATTCATATTTATTGGAATATCTTATTAAAGAGCAATTATGTCTATTATAACTATAGAATCAAATCCCATACCTTAAACGGAAGCAATTCCATCCCACGATACGCATATGAATAAAGATTTTTTTATTTATTTTTTAATTTCTTTTTAAACAAATGTGAGCCAAACTTGATTAGCTTTCTTTTGTATGTAAATAACAAGTTAGCAATGATACACAGCTTTGTCACTGCAATAGTTTATCCTTTTATTATCATAAATTACCATATATAAAATATAAATAGATGCTCTATAAAAAACCAAACACTCAATAAAAAATATATGAACTCAGGTTAATAAAACAACTTTAATATTAAATATAAATTTCAATCCTTAACACTAATATTATTAAAACTGTATTATTTTACAAATTTCATCATTTATAATACAAGATATAAAATTTTACAACAATAAAAATTCTAATATATACTTATCTAATATATAAAAACCAATACAAAACATATAACCATACATCATTCGAAAATGGGTATAACATTTCCAATACTTCTATGTAACATGATATCATAAACAAAATTTTGTCTTGCATTTCGGAAAATGCATCTTTACCAACCGATGAATGACAAAAGGAATCGCACTAAAAGTATACCATTCAAAGATAAACTATGTCAAATTAACCAGTTACATTTAATAAAATAAATTAGTTTGAACTTTGTTATGGATATAAGTTGCAAAATTTTGATGTAATAGATAATTAACATAATACATATCAATTTTACAAAAGTATTTTTAACAATGTGTGAATATATTTACCATGTTTTGTTAATTTATTATGTAAATTTGAACCATACTAACAAAATCTCTTTTTATTAATATTAACACATTTGTGTTAATAGTGGATGAAAAAACACCAATAAAAATGAATCATAGATAACCATAAGTCTTCTTGGATGAATTATGGATGGAATACACACCCACTTCAATTGGAGGAACCTCTCTGGTAGAGACATTGCCGACACCCACCTCGTAATTTTTAAATTCTCCATAGTACAATGTGTCTAGAGCAAAGGTTCCATCCCAAGGCAACCACCCCTCTAGCTAAATAATTGGTTCCATGTAAGACCATAAGAAAATGGCTTGTGAATACATTTTCCATGACAGATACATTTAGGCTATGTGCATTTTCAAATCACCATATAAATTTTCCATATATTCCTTGTACCATTGATGATGTAGTTCTTGAATACACATCCAATAGTATGCCTCAAGGCCAATTGCTTATGAGAAATTACGGGGTTTGATTTCAAAACATTTGACAATATCTGACAACAAAAAGAGTTCCAAAGAACCATAATTAACGATTAGATAAATCTAGCTTTAAATGATGAAGATTAAGAAAGAGGACAACCATATCTGCATCATTCAATTTGGAACTTTCCATCTAATTCTAAAATATAATCACCCATAAACGTAACTAAAAAATGGTAAATAAAAGATAATGAACATAATATATGTCAATTTTGTCAAAAGATTCTTATAGATTTACAATACCTTTAGTCTATCATGTAAACTTAGAAGTTGTTTATAAGACAATTTTTTATTAATTTCAAAAAATAAAAATAATTGATAATCAAAATAGTGCATTTCAATTTTACAAAAAAGTCTATATAATAAGTGCAAAGCCATGATATTGATAATATTTACAATGATAAACATGGATATTGGTTACTAAACCTTTTCCTATCAATATTAGATTATTTGAAGTCAAAGATAATGAATAGAATGCATATCAATTTAACAAAAATATCCTTATGATAATGATGAATGCAAGGTCACCTTGCCAATCTATTATGTGAATTTGGACATTGGTTATAAAATCTCTTCTTATCAATAATAAAAAAATGGAAGTAAAAATAATCAATATACCACATAATTATTCTTAATGATGAGAGTGAGACCATGATTTTGATAAGATTTAGAATACATTGTCAATATATTTGTAATGGGAGCCTCATTTTTATCATATTGGATGCCTTAGTTTAAAGTGTATTGTTTACTTCCAAATCCAATGCAATTTATTTGGTTTTCCTAGATGATTTTTGTCTGACCCATATAGTTCCTCGTCGTTTTTAAATGTTCAAATTCCATCTATGTTGTATCTTTGTTTTCATGAAGTGGTTGTTAACATATCACATATATAAATCACAACTATAAGAGAATTTGAAAAAAAAAATCACAATAATATTTTGAAATAAAAATAGCTAAATGAAAGTGTATGATATCTATTTTTACCAATAAAAATACAAATCCTTATGATATGATGTAATGGATGGAATATTAAAATTTTCTTAGGGTTTGAATCTTAAAATTTCATATGCATATGTTGTCATTTTCCCTCATGAATGGATTATCATAGCTTTAAATAAAATATAT
>APFE030968620.1:0-23950 GCA_000404065.3 Pinus taeda
ACAGTAATAACAATATGGGGGCAATAGGGGCACAAAAATATTAATAAGGGGTACAACTACCATAGTAATGGGGTAATCACTAGTATTATAGGGAGCCAACAGTGTGGCTCAAGAAAATTCTGGAAGATTTGCAGGTAAAACAAGTACAATCGACTCCACTCATGATTGACAATACCTCAGCAATAAAGTTTTCCAATAACCCAAAGTTCCATAATTGAACAAAGCACATCAATACAAAATATCATCTTATTCGACATCATGTTGAGGCCAAAACAATCCATCTTCGCCATTGTTCCACTAATGAGCAAATTGCAGACATCTTCACCAAAGCGCTTGGAAGAGAAAAGCTTGAAAGATTCAGAACGATGCTTGGACTCACCGACATCTCTTCAGATTAGGGGGGAATGTTGACACCTAATCATAGGGATTGGGTGAACAACTGTAAATAGTGCAAATAAATAATAGAGGAAATGGAGAGTCATCGGGAGATGAAACTGAACAGTCACTCCCTCTTGTATATAATAATGAATAGCCTAAATGAATAATACAATCTCATTTTTTAGGAGTTGCCTCCTAGCCTAACAACAATGAATGGGTTGAGGGATCAGAACAGATTGGACGGAGCATCCAATTTTGTCATCTGAAAGGCCAGAATCCTGGCAATCCTAGATAAACATCGCATCAAGGACTATGCCTTGAGAGTAATTGTTGTTCCGGTTGACATTGATCCATTATAGAAGTACGAGGAGGCCCAGGCGAAGGCAAAGTGTATGATCCTAGACGGAGTCAAAGATCATGTAGTACCACACATCGCTGAGAAGAACACAGCGAGGGAGATATGGGAGACCCTGACCACCTTGTACCAGGGCTCTTTCGTGCAATGGAAGATGCTATTAGAAAATCAACTAATACAAGATCGTATGTAGAAGGGAGAAGAGATCGACCCCTTCCTTCTTAGGTTGCAAGGGATTCGAGACCAGTTGACTTCTATGGGTCTACACCAAATCATGAGTTCATGGTCAGAACTGCTCTTAATGCAGTCACCGAGGACTGGGAGACATTTGTCCAAAGTATTTTGGGCATAGCGACTCTCCCCAATTGGGAGGAGATGTGGGCAGCTCTTCGACAAGAAGAGCTCAGGAGGTTGACCGAGGCAGGGAGTAGCGGCAAGGGAACCCGAGTCAAGAAGGAGGAGGAGGAGGATGCAGCTCTCGCATCAGCGAAACAGCAGGGGTAGCAGAAGAGGAAGAAGAAAGACATCACCAAGGTCAGATGCTTCAATTGTGGGGAGTTGGGACATTATCAGTGTCCCCAGAAGAAGGGCAAGGGGGAGGCTTTTGAATCAAAGGTTTCTCCAGCAAAAGCGGACAAGGAAGGCAAGGATGACGATTGTGCCATGAGTGCTCATGCACCTCTAGAGAAGAGGTGGGGCGACATGGATTTGTAGTCAAGAGAACTACATGTGGGGCAGGATCCTTGAGGTGCCCAAACTCTTGGATCATATACGGCTACAGGAGCCCTTAACGACAATAGCATAATGACGGGTGTCGGTTGGAGCAAGGTGTGATGGAGCAACAGTGGCAGAGCTAGTGTGCCAAAGTCTGAGGCAGCGTAGTGGATGTTGTAGCAGTGCGAGAGGCACATGGCAGCTTGCAGCAACGCAATGGCAGTTGAGGGTCAGCACAAATTAGCAGCAGAGGTAGCTTCATGATCACAAGGCATCCATACTTACCAAGACGTCAGTGTTTGGGTGAGTTTTTAGTTGCTTACTTCTCAACAACTGAGTTGTAGTGCAGCAATTAGCAATGGCAATGCTATGGATAGCATGAGGCAGTGTTTTGAGAGGGAGTTGTAGTATAGATGTAGTAGTGGCAGTGGCAGAGTCATGGGAAACAGTACAGGAAGCAGCAGTGCAGTGAATGAAGGGCATCAGGCCAAGCATCAACAGCACAGAGGTCCAATGCAGTAGATTAGTGTAATGCTTCTATGGTGAAGTGTTGCTAGAACACATTCCTCACTAAGAGGAAGTGTTGATTTTGGGTAGCATCAGATGTGCTCTAGCTTTGAAACTTTGTGGAGGGGCTAGAACACATGAGATCTCTAGAACCCAGAAATTGTTTGGAGATATTCCACCCGGATGAGGAGTATTAAAATATTTAATATTTTTAATGGGTTACTAAGTCTAAACTTAGGAAAATAAAAATAATAATGTGTATTTATAAAAATATGGGTGAGGAGGTTCTAAGTGACGAGGATCAAGCCTGTTTTAATCTTAGCCGTTGATTAGAGATTAGATCACGGTCATTGATTCATCAACAGAGAAAGTATAAGAGGAGGCTTGAGGGTCAGTTGGAGATACATCGAAGAGATCAAAGAGTTCGATTTTTCTGGGGCGAGGTTTGTTGAGAAAATCGAGCTAGTGATCTGAGTTGCAGTGAGGGGCAGTTCGGCAAGGGAATTTATGTCCAAGGCCAAATAATACATAGCAGAGAGGCAGAGCAGCACCGGGAGAGACAGCGCAATCCCAGAGAGGGTGACACAAAAACCGTAGGGGGCTTACGCAGGCCCTTAGAGGTGACGCAGTTCCAACGGAGTGCTTGGAGCAACCATTGATGCCAAGCACTGGGAACAATCGGGTAACTTGTGGGGTTTGATCATCCAGCCGCTGAATTTTCCGTAATATCTGTCTCCGGATAGAGGTACTTCTGCCAGGATTTTTTCTCTGTTGGGTGAGCCATATCTGGCACCCTAGTTGTATTCAAGAATCTGCTTAATAATACAAACCCTCTATATGTTGCACCAGTTTTCCTGAATTGGGTTTTTCCGGGGACAATTGTCCAAAAATAATGGTGTCCCTTGTGTGATTGTCTCAGTCAAGGTTACTTGGGAGCGAGAGCGAAAATGGAGAGCAAGAGCGAAAATGGGAGCGGGAGCGACATTTTCAGAACCTCCCAGTTTGGGAGCGAATCCCGGAGCGTTTTTTATATTTTTTTATATTTTGATGCATATATGTCAACAAAAACATGTAGAATGATGAATTAGATATAAAAAACATAAATTGAATCATATAACAACAATCATCTAGAAGTTATAATCTTCATCAACCATGTCCACAAGTTAGTAACATACAACATATTGAGTCTCATGAATTATGATTCATCATCTTAAAGTTTCAATCTTTCAAAATTTAATATATAACATTTATCATCATTGATCACCAAAGTTGTACTTGTAAGCTAAGTGTAACCATTACAACAAATAATATCTAACATGAAATGAAACGTTATAAAATGAAATGAAATGAAAAAACTTTCAACTTTCACGAAGCATCATATTCATAATTCATTACCAATGAGTTATAATTGCCAACTTCAAACTTCAAACTTAAATTGTCATATATTGTTTACAAAAAATATCATAATAAATGTGAAAGAGTCAACAATTATAAAAACTACTAGAAACTAGAAAAGACAAGTAAATCTATCATTTATATCTTCCTCTTGCCACCACAAATAATGTCTAATTTCTGAGCAAGTCGTGGTGGTCTTCTAAATGTCTCCTCACGCACAGTCCCAGGATTAGAACCAAAAGGAACATGCCCTCCACGTGAGGATGTACATGGAGGCGGCGACAGCAAATGAACAAGACTTGGAACTCGAGCACTGCTACTGGATGGTGGGGGTGGCATGGTTGTTGTTTCATCTTCCTCTCTCATAAGTTCTGCTTCCAGTTCTTCAAGATGTATAGTGCCATCCTCCAAATTATCGTCCTCTGGGTGGTTGTCCCAAATTTTATATGTTGGATCCTCATAAGCCCGATCATGGTAATGACTCAACAACCTCAAGTTGTAGTACACATAAACCAAGCTTTCTGCTCGGTTTTCATTGAGTCTATTTCTTCTCACATTATGTATGAAGTTGTAGGTGCTCCAACACCTCTCTGCAGAAGAAGTATTTACAACCTGTGAGAGAACTTTTTTTGTCAATTTTGGCAAAAGTCCCATGCTGCCATATGCTTCCCACCATGTGAGAGCATCAAATTTGTCTCTATCTTCCACTGCATGCAAAGAACCAAACAAACCAGTGCAATTGAAGTATCTGCCTAATTCAAGAGTTGATTAGCACATTCCTCCCTGTCAGGTAGCAACTTGTCTAATGCTTCCATATATCCTATAGCTACCTCTGGATCCATATCGGGTTTGACCCTAACCCCACCCCGAGGTGCAGGTTGGCCCAACCAAGTTGGAGAGTAGTATTTTGGCGTAAGGATATATGCTAAGGCATGTAGTGGAACATTAAGTTTATTCCACCATGTACACACACGATTGTGAATCAGTGTATACAAGTTGGGATAATCTTTCTGAACAATATCTTTTATTTTCCCCAACATGGTATCCATCTGCTCATACACCTCCCCAATCACTGGTTTATCTGTATCTGCAAAATGAAACATGTGATAAATTGACTTGGTGAATTCCAATACTTGCCTCACACATGCCCAAAACTGACCATCAAGAGCGGTCGCCTCCACCTGTTCAAAACCTTACCTGTCAGCTGTATTTGTAGCCCTTTCCTTTAAAACCTGCCAGTGTGGACTTCATACCTTGCTAGCCAATGACTCCCTTACCTTCAAAAGGCACCTGAAGATGAAGTAAAAGCTAGCAAACCTAGTCTTCGCAATCTTCAACAGCTCCAATCTTGAGTGACTGCGGAAAAGCCCATGGGTATTGCTATGATTTGTAATCAATTTTATCATTTTTTTGCCTCTCTTGTACAAATCACCAATCCATTTGTATTGTTGGTTTTTTTCTTAATAATATCATGCATGAAAAGGTTCATTATGTGAACCAAACACCGAGACCAAAATATGTTGGGGTATTTATCTTCAATAATTGCTCTCGCTAACTTACAATTAGCAGCATTATCAGTGATGACTTGGATGACATTGTATGGCCCAATACGTTCAATTGTTTCAAGTAATGGTTCTACAATGTTGATGTCGGTTTTGAACTTGTCTAAGTAATCATATGCTGAAAGAAAGATGGCACCACTAATAGACACAGCAAGAACACTTATCAATGGATTGCCTTTTACATTTGTCCATCCATCAAATACAATGGACACCCCATGCTCAGTCCATGAATTTGTCATTCTACTCAAAGAATGTGATATTTTTTCTTTTTCATGATCAAATCCAACGGTTCTAACCTTGTCATACCCAGGGCTCTTATATCCTTTAGGGGCATCATTTATGGTAGAAACCATTTCATGCTAATAAGGTGATCGAAAAACATTGAATGGTATCCCACATGCATAGAGAAACCGGTAAACTTTTGAATCCACATCATTCCTACACCCTTCATCAAGGAAATCTGATATGATTCTACGCCTTAAAAGAGATGTTTGGTGACGCTGTGCCTCCATATCCACTGCCATAGGAGGATGTTGAAGAAGTTCCTTGTGCATGTGATTGTGAGCTTGGTTCAAAGAAACCCTTTGATCTTTTAGATTTGTATTGGGCTTCCTCCTCTTCCCTTATGTATTTGGCTCTCTCTGCTGCTGACACACCTGTACAAGTTTTGATTCCTATTTGTTCATCTCCATTCCATGGCCTTTTCTTGTAGAGGTGATTTCTAACACGGGTGTATGAACCTGTGTAATTATTGTTGCAATGGGGGCAGTGAAATTTAGTGGTTCCACCCCCTTTCCCTCCTTCAGGCCTAGTAACATATTTCCACAATGGGGTTAGTTCTTGTTTAGTTTTTTGAGCTGAATCATGTTCACTCTCCTCCAGCTCCTCCTCACCAAGGTACTCCTCTCTAGGGTTTTCATCAAATCCACTATAACCCACTTCTTCATCCCCTTCTTCATGTTCATCCCTCCTTTTTCTACTCCCCAACACCATAATAACCAAGAAAGGAACCAAGAAGAAGAAAATGCCAAGAAATATAGCCATGATGTTTGAAATTTGAAGTTTTGAATCTGCAAAAAAATGGAATGGGAATGGGAATGGGAAATAGAGAAAAAAATTATTTATTTATTTAGCAATGAACATTAAAAAAAAAAAAAAACTAGATTAGAGTGTAGATCCTACCTCTTTGGCCTCCAATCTCCCCTTGCAAGCTCTTCAAACTCTTCCAAGCTCCTCTCCTTGCTCCAAACTCTCTCTTGCTCTCCAAACTCTCTTGCTCTCTCTCACTCTCTCTCACTTAGGATGAAGTGAATAATGAGAGGGAGAGGGTTTATTTATTGCCCCCCTCCCTTCCCCTCTCTCCCTTTTTTCCCTCCCCTCTCCTTCCCTCTCTCCACGCAGTCGTCGCCTCTCCCTCGCCGCGCAGACGTCGCTCTCCGCCAATCGGGAGCGATTTTTCCAACCGGGGAGCAGTCAGGAGCGATTGCTCCCCGACCGCTCCCCAGTTGGAAAAATCACTCCCGAAGCGACGGGAGCGATGCTCCCTCCGTCAATCCCAAACAAAACAGGGAGCTCCCAACCCACTCCCAAGTCGCTCCCGACCGGAGCGCGGATTGGGAGCTGGATGGGGGGGGGCGCTCCCCCGCAACCTTGGTCTCAGTTTATTTCAGTTCATGATCTGTATGTATGTGTAGGTTGCAACAGTGTTTACATCGATGTTTATGTAATTAAATAACTTGTTAATGCAAAGAAAAAGTAGGGGATGATAAACGAGTAGTTGCAATAGGGGTTTCTGATGTGTAGATTCAGAAATTTTCACAATTGAGGATTAACCACACATTTTGTGAAAATTTGGATGCCCAAATTTCTATTGCAACAACTGATTACATTTCTCCTATTTGTTAATTACTAAACCAAATTATTTATTGTTTCCTATAGTAAACACTGAAACAAATACACTGCGGCCTACACCATTTAAATTATAAGCGGAAACAAGAAACTGAACAAGAAAGAAATACAACACATCTACACAGTTTTTTTGGAAAAATGTCCTCGGAAAAACCCCATGCGAGAAAATCGGTGCAGCAGCTCTAAGGTTTTTCTTGTTATGCAGTAGTAATTCTGAGTACAATTTGTTGGATGCCCAACTGGCTATCCTATACAGAGAGAAACTGGACAAAACAAGTAGTGAGATGCTCTCACCCTGTCATTGGAAGAATCTGACTCTGATCTCGCTGGAATAGAGGCTCTGCATCCCTTATACGTCAGCTTCTGCACAAAACTCCGTCAACCACACGCAGTCCCTACGTCACCTCTGCTAGGGATAGCGTTGCTCCTTCAGACCCTCTACTAGACAAAAACTTCGATTTCTAGCCTCCCGGACTCACAACCCAGCTCCCGGCTTTTGAAACTCGATTTCCTCAGCAGGAATTCGATCTCCCTCGAGGCTCTACGCTGCCACTGCGTGGCACTCAGCACTGCATGGGACAACGTCAGCCTCTCTCTGGACATCGTTCTGTCCCTCTCTTCCTTGTACTCTCTGGTCTAGGAAAACTCCTCACAGGCTACTATCCCTACCCCTCACTGCAAGAGATCACTTCGAAATTCTCTCCGGCAGTTGCTTTGCTTAAGAAAATCGATCTTCTGGTCTTTATTATGTATGTGTATTCTCCAAGTGCCCCTCAAGCCTCTTCTTATATTTTTTTGTTGGACAACCAACGGCCCAATTAACTTTTAATCAATGGCTTAGATCATGTTGGCTTGATCCTCGTCTTCTTCTAGAAGTTACACCCACAGTTTAGATTAATACCCATTAATTATTTTAATTTCCCTGAGTTTAGACTTAGGGTCCCACTAAAAGTAATTAATTATTTTAATGAAACTGTCTCCGGGTGGAATTTCCCAAAACGATTTCTAGGTATTGGAGAATGCATGTGTCTAAGCCTCACTGCAAAATTTGAGACTTAGAGCACATCCGATGCTACTAGAAATCAACACTCCCTCTTAGCAAGGGATGTGCTCTAGCAATGCACCCTGCCGAAGCATCACTCTGTTCTTTAACATCTCCTTCTACGCTGCTAATGTATGACATCATGTCCATCAACTACTACACAAGCTTTGCATTTGTATTGTTGCTGACCTTGCTGCATCTGTACTACAACTCCCTCTCAATTCTACATCTGTGCTGCTGCTAACACTGCCACTGCCAATTGTATCTACACTGCAACCTTCTCCAACTATTGTTGCTACTACATCAGCAATGGAAAAGCATCCCAAATTACTGAACTAGTGTTCAGTGTGATGCATCTCGTTGTTGGAGTTCTGACTGTTGGTAGTCTCTAAGCTGACCCTCTAAAGCCACTGTGTTTCTATTGAATTTTGCTCTGTGCCAACTGCACTACTGCCAACTCTGCTCTGCGTTGCTCAATCTCTAGTGGTACTAGCCACTGCAACTGTCACTTCGGAACTCCTTTGCACCAACTGACACTAATCCTGTTGTCGCACAGATTGTCTGGGCAGCGTGACAATGCTCGGACCGGGGGCTGTCACCTTGATCCCTGATCCCTCCGTTTAAGTCGTCTCCCGAAGCTAAGGGGGGTAGACCCTATGGAATGAATGAAGACCAGTTGGGTTGGGAGACATAGCAAGGCAATTTAGCACTTGATTGATTTTAGAAATAAATGTACCAGTGCCTTACGGAGTTAATGATTAAATGATTATTTATCAAATATTACAGAAATATGAACCATGTAAAACAATCATTTATCATCAAATATCCCAAGCAATACAAGCTATTCAATAAACTCACAATGCTTTAATAATGATCCAGCAATTAAATATTTAAAGATTAAATGCTTTAAACGACCACGAAATTTAAATGCTAACCAGATTTAAATAGTTAATCTCTAGATATAAACATTTAAGCACATTTGACTCTACCACAACAGAAAAAAACTTTTAAAGGAATTTCCAATTAGTCTTTTCAAAAAATTAATTTTATATTTTTTAATAAAACAAACTAAACTAGCAAAAATAAGTAATGAAAACTTAAAATTTTATTAACACTAAACTAACTAAAAATGAAAAGGGAAAATACAAAAAAAACAACTTTAAAAAAAATCAAATATTAAACTAATCTAAATTTAATTCTAAAACAAAATAAAAGAAAACTAAAAAACAAATTTCTTTATGCCTTTTTTAATTTTTAATTTTTATGATTTTTTTGATATTATTTTAAAATCAAACTTTTTAAAAAATTAAATCTAAATTTAAAGAAATCTAAAACTAAACAAAACTTAAAACTAAAAAAGCTAAGCTAAAAAGAACTAACACCTAATAGCATCGAATATAGAAAAAAAATCGAATTTCTTTTTATTGTTTTTATTTTTTATGTTTTTTATAGATTGAAATCTAAATCAAATTCAAAATTAAATTTCTTTTACCAAAACTAAAATGAAATAAATTTAAAATCGAAACCTAACTAAATTCTAATTCTAAAACTAAGCTCTAACTTAATAAAAATAAAAAACGAAAATCTTTAAACTAAGACTATCTCTAAAATCTAAAAACACTAAACATAAGCTTAAATCATGAAGCGCAACTTATTAAAAAATCGAAATGCTTTTGAGTTTTGTTTGCTACGTAAACACAAAAAGGAACCCACTTTTGTCTTCTTGTTCGTAGGTGCAGAGAAACCTGGACGGCGATGTAGGAATGACTGCATGGATGGCTCAGCTGAATGAAGAAAATGGATAGTGGCAGCAAGGACGTCGAGGGTAACACACATAGAAGGATGCAGCAATATGGATGGTTAAGGATGTGGAGCTAGGCAGCATGAAGATTTGCGTGAGGGTTTGGTGGAATGCGTAGAACAAGCGTGGAGCTAACTGCTGCTTGGCATAGAGAAGGATGGCAGGCTTTGCAAGATAAGGAAAGGAAATGTTGAAGGGAAAGCTAGCAGAGGGATAGCATAGAGAGGAAACGCACGGAGGTGAAACAGCAATCACCCAACCTGCCTTTAAAAATTTTCGAAAAAAATTCTATGAAATGAAACCCCAAGATGCCAGTGTAAAGAAAAAATTTCGAAAATTTCTATCAAAATGAAATCCCAAGTAGCAAACAGATAGCCTGGAAGAAACCCTCGAATTTCTTCAAAAAAACCTGAAAATTCTTTTGAAGAATATCCCTCCAAAAAATGACGTTGACGCCAAATCTTACCCTCCAGGGCCTAAATCTGGCTTCAAACAAAAAATCTCCTCTTTAGTCCTGCAACCTGCAATAGCAAAACAGAATACCCAGAAACAGTATGTGCAAAGATTAAACCTAAAAGAAACCCAAAAACCAGCTAAAGAATTACAATATTTACAAATTAACGACTCTAAACAGCCAGATTTATCGTTATGCCACAGAAATATTTTCAGAATTTTAAACTTAATGTGAGGTGCTTCAGAAAACCCTTCATGCATCTGCAACAAAAATTCTAATGATAAGCTCGGGATTAAAACTGGCTGGGCTTTTTCAGAAAACGCAATCTGAGAGTTGGTTGGTTCAGCCGAGAACTTCCCCTAACGCCCGGTAAACTCAAAATTAAGGATATCCTACACAGCTTAAATCAACCATTAACATAGAAGGAGAAAACAACAGTGAAATTCAGATCAAATGGAGATACCTGCTATTATATTTCAGAAATTAAACTATCATTCAAACCCCAGAGATTAGATAAGATACCTGTGCCTAAATCAATCTTTATCAAGCTATCATCAATGGCTGAAAATAAAATTATGCAGAAAAATAAAACATCTTACAGCATTTCTAGAAGAGTAACACCAGCAAGATTTTCAACCCCAAAGTCTTTATTTATTGCACAAAAAATGACTACAAGAGAGCTTTCTTTAGCACACGACTCTAAAGATCGAATGATCTCAAATGACCCCAGACACCCTATTTAAAGGAAAAATTCCCAACGGCTAGTTCGAGTGATCCATGTCAAACTAATCTCGACCGTCGATGAGGATCAAAATCCCTTTCGATCTCATCCGTCGAAATTTTAAATGCATTTTAATATATTAAAAATTAAAATTTTGCATTTATTTTCTCAAAATTTTGACTATTTTATTATTTTATTATTTATTTTAAATTTTAATAATAATTTTTTTATATTTTTTAATATTTTAATTTTTATTATTATTTATATCTTTTTATATTTTTTGGATCCTCGAACTTACCCTTTGGAAAAATCACCTAGGACCTACGACTTAGGACTTATGAGGGGATTAAAACATTTTCTAACCCTCAAGACAATTTACATCATGACTTATACAATTTTACATCTCAAGGGGGAAAACCCATTTGACATAGACCCTCATAGACCACCCAGTGCTACGACACAAATATAATCTAGCAGATCTAGAAATTTGTAATAACCTAACCAAATAGTTAGAATTATTTCCAAATTACCTTTACATAGACTCGAAGCACACTAGGATTCCCCTAAGATTCTAATGACAAAATCCATTCTGGCTTTGGGGCTAGGCTGAAGGAAAACTCTGCCGATCATGGATCGGTGAGACAAAAAACCTTCCGGAACGTAGATTATCACTAGAAAATTAGGTTTGCCTAGGCAATTTACATACATGACTCAGATCTGCTAAGATTATTTACAATTTACACATGCAGACTGGGTTTACAACATAACACGATCGGGTTGATGATGACAATCGAATGGCACGGACACGTCAATCAAGTGCTATCCCTTTTGCGAAAAAGGGGGTATACTACTATGGGTAGTTGACACGTAGTGGTCAACATGTCCATCTTGCTACTACTGATTTGGGCTCCCGTAGCAAGGAATTGACCCAAGAGGTGGGCTCCTCAAGAATCTTGCCCATCTGCAATCCTTTCGAACTACAACTCTAAATCACCCCACCTCCCTCTTGGAGATGCTTGGGCTATCATGGTGAACTCCACGATCTTCGCAGCTGCAACCTTCAGATGCTTCTCATCTTTGTCCTTCTTCCTGAGAGGACACTATGTTGCATAGTGACCATATTCACCACACCTGAAGCATTTAATCTTCGAGACATCTTTCTTCTTCTTCCATTGCTCCTACTGCCCCTTGGATGCGAGGGTTGCATTCTCTTCCTCCTCCTTGGGCTTCAAGCCACTGCTACTGCTTCCTCAGCTCCTCTTGCTTAAGAGTTGCCCACATTTCATCCCAATTTGGAAAAGCCACCCTGCCCAGGATGCTCTGGACAAAGACTTGCCACTCCTCAGACACTGAATTAGGGCCAGTCTTACCATCTCGGAACCTTGAGGTGTTGACCCCACAGCTACCAGCTCATCTCGGGTCTCCTGAAGCTTAGTGAGGAACAAATCAATGCGTTCCCCCTTCTGCATCTGTATAGATCTCATCTTTTGCTCCAATTACATCTTTTGTTGCACGGAAGATCCTTGATACAACGTCGACAATGCATCCCACATCTCCTTGGCAGTCCCTCTGCCAACGATGTGACAAACTACATGATCCTTCACTCTGTCGAGGATCATTCGCTTTGTCTTCGCCATTTCTCCCTTGTACTTCTTGAGCGGATCTAGATCCGCGAGCATAAGTACCATGCTATCGACATAGGTCTTGAGAAAATGCTCATCCAGAAGGCACGACATCCTCGCCTTCCAGATCACATAGTTGGATGCACCATCCAACCTATCCTAATCTCTCAACCCACTAGTTGCCATCCCTGCCAAACGAAAAAGTCGAATAGCCTCCTCTCTCCTCTACGCAGCACCTAACTGGCTTACGCACACCCTACTGGAGCTTGTAGATCTGCCCCTCTCCGCTCCTGCTTAGCAAGTGAGAATTCAGACTCCTTGACTAGAAGTCCTCCGAGGAAGGATTCCCTCAACCGTGTCTCTCTCTTCCTTCTGATGTCTTTTTGCCCAGCAACTACCTGCAGAAAACTGCGTCCCACCATAAACTACCCATTCGTTGAAGCTTCTATTGCATTGCTCCCTCTACCGCTCACAAATCTCGCTATGGAAATCTTACCTCTCTGTCAACTCACTCAGAGAAACATTTACCATGAAAAATTTTGCCCTCATGTCTTGGAATGCACAATCCCTCTAGAGATTCGATTTATTGCCTCTACAGGAATTTCGAACTCCCTTCCTCTTTTAGCGTTGGGCTCTTCCGACACTGTTCTCTTGTTTCACCTGCAGCTTTGATACCATGTGAAAATTTGGATGCCCATATTTCTATTGCAGCAACTGATTACGTTTCTCCTATTTGTTAATTACTAAACCAAATTATTCACTGTTTCCTACAGTAAACACTGAAACGAATACATTGTAGCCTATACCATTTAAATTATAAGCGGAAACAAGAAACTGAACAAGAAAAATACAACACATCTACATAGTTGTTTTGGACAAATGTCCCCAGAAAAACCCAATGCAGGAAAACCGGTGTAGCAGCGCTGAGAGTTTTATTATTTTATGCAGTAGTAATCGTAAGTACAATTTGTTGGATGCCTAACTGGCTATCCTATACAGAGAGAAACTGGACAAAACAAGTAGGGAGATGCTCTCACCCTATCACTGGAAGAATCTGACTCTGATCTCGTTGGAATAGAGGCTCTGCATCCCTTCTACGTCAGCTTCTGCGCAGAACTGTGTCTACCCCACGTAGTCTCTACGTCACCTTTGTTAGGGACTGCGCTGCTCCTCCTTTGGACCCTCTGTTGGCCAAAAACTTCGATTTCCAGCCTCTCGGTCTCACAGCCCGGCTCCTGGCTTTTGAAACTCGATTTCCTCAGCAGGAATTCGATCTCCCTCTAGGCTCTGCGTTGCCACTGCGTCAGCACTGCGTGGGCTAGCATCAACCTCTCTCTGGACGTCGTTCTGTCCCTCTCTGCCTTGTACTCTTTGACTCAAGAAAACTCCTCACCGGCTACTATCCCTGCCCCTCACTATAAAAGATCACTTCGAAATTCTCTCTAGCAGCTGCTCTACTTCAGAAATCTATCTTTTGGTCTTAACTCTGTATGTGTGTTCTCGAAGTGCCCCTCAAGCCTCTTCTTATATCTTTCTGTTGAACAACCAACGGCCCAGATTAACTTCTAATAAATGGCTTAAGATCATTTTGGCTTGATCCTCGTCTTCTTCTAGAAGTTACACCTATAATTTAGATTAATACCCATTAATTATTTTAATTTCCTAAGTTTAAACTTAGGGTCCTATTAAAAATAATTAATTATTTAATAAAATTGTCTCCAAGTGGAATTTCCCAAAACGATTTTTGGGTATTGGAGAATGCATGTGTTTAAGCCTCCCTGCAAAATTTGAGACTTAGAGCACATCCGATGCTACCAGAAATCAACACATTTAAGGTGAGGAAACAAAACTACGGTCAAAACCCTTCCTTCTTCCAAGTCACCCAAATATCTATGCCCAAAGTACCCAAGGAAAAGCAAGCATAAGCACCTGATTGCACAATAAAAAACATATCTTTAGGATTGGATTCCCCACCTTCAAAATATGCTCTCAACAGATGGGCGAGGGGACATATGACTAGCTCAGGGAGCAGACATCAAGTGGCACAACACATTGGCTACACTGGTGGCTATCAAGGGGTGTTGGTTGTTGGCGAAAGACACATGTAGGAGAAAAAATTTCCTATGGGGTCACCCACTTTCAGTTGGTAACAGGCTAAAACGGTTAATTCTTGATGAACACTATAAAAGGCCTTTTGGCTCACCCAAGTTATCAAAAAAATATTTTAGCACTCCGTAAAGAATTATTTTTGCCTGGAATGAAAAAAAAGTGGTAGTTGTGTATTTGACGAAATGCCAAGAATGCCAAAAGGTAAAGGTAGAACATCAACATCTTGCTGGATTGTTGGTTCCTTTACCTATACCGGAATGGAAATGGGAAATAATTTTTTAGATTGTATCACTAGATTACCTAGAACTAAAAGGCAACATGACTTGATTACAATTGTAGTAGATAAATTAACAAAATCTTCTCATTTTATACATGTCCAATCAACTTATAAAGCTATTCATGTGGCAGAATTTTTTATGAAGAAATTTTTTAGATTACATGGAATACCGAAAACTGCTATATATAACAGGGACACAAAATTCACTTCCAATTTTTGGAAAGCATTACTTGCAAGGATAGGCACACAGTTGAACTTCAGCACTAGATATCATCCGCAAACTTATCGGAAAACTGAAAGGACCAATTAGATACTTGAGGACATGTTGCATATACATGTTATGGATCAACCACAAAGTGGAAAGATTATTTGCATCTAGTAGAGTTTGCCTATAACAATAGTTATCAGGCATCCCTCAAAATAATCCCTTTTGAAGTTTTGCATGGATGAAAGTGTCATACTCCCTTGAGTTGGAGGCAGCCTTCAGACAAAGTTGTCTTGGGACTAGATCTTTTACAAGAGATGGAACAAATTGTGAAGAATGTAAAACAGAATTTAGAGGCGGCCCAGGACAGGCAAAAGAATTATGCAAATTTAAAAAGGAGACATAGAGAATTCCAAGTAGGAGAACATCTATACATTAAGTTAAACCAAAGAAGAGTACCCTAAAACTAGGAAATTGTGCTAAGTTAGCACCATAATTTTGTGGACCGTTTTGAAACACTAGCAAGAGTAGGGTTGGTAGACTACCAACTAGCATTACCAACCCACATTAAGGCTCATAATATATTTAACGTGTTTCTTGAGTCGTTTAGAAAAGTATATTCATGATCCAACTCATGTTAATGATTGGAATGTTGTACAGGTCGAACCAAAAGGCAAATTCCAAGTCAAGCCTCTGCAAATCTTAGTACTTTGGAATTGAGCCATCACCTAGGTTAAAATGCAATGGAAGCACTTTGGACCTGAAAGGGCCACCTAGGAGATGGAGGAGGAAATGAAAGAGGCATTCCCTACGCTGTTTTAGGAAGCATGACTACAGGAAAACACCGAGGATGGTGTTCCCTTAAGAGGAGGGGAAATGTAGTGCCCTTGATAATTAATTCTTATCAAAGTTTTATGATTTTATTTTCGTAAGTATGGATGATGGCCATGAGGCAAAAAGTAAAGTTGAACATTTTTATGATAATGTAAATATTTATAGCTATAATGAAATATTGTTATTTTTACTTATAGCTATTCTGAAAATATAAGCGGAGCCACCACATCAGTAGTTAGGCTCCCAGCTGTCAGGAAACAGTTAAAACTCAACTATAGTCTAAGAGAAGACGGTTGACACAGAAAAAGAAAAGAAATAATCATGATGGGAGAGAAAGGTCATGGGCGAACCAAGATGATTCAGAAATTAAGATTGCAGGAGAGAAAAACAATCTGAGAAGTTCTAGTGAGGGAGAAAGACTGTACCTGCATAGATAAATATTTCAGCCCAGATTTAGTAGGACATTGCTAGGGCTTGAGGAGGTAAAACTATGAAATATTATTGGTTTGTTTTCGACAGGAATGGAGTCTAGAGCTTGGGGGCAATTGCTGACAGTATTTCATTGGTTGGGAGGAGTGTGGTAGCTCTTATTATATTTTCGAAAATACATATAAGTTTTCGAGTTATCTGATTATGTGTTGTTGAGAGCTTGAGTTGCAAAAATTGTTTATGTTGCTCAGTGATAGATAGGGATGACTCTAAAAGTCTTATAGAGTAAAAGGTTACTTGCCTGAAAAATCTTAAGTTCTCTTATATTTATCTCTAAGAAAGTAGTCTTGCATGTAATGTAAAAGAAAGGGGGGGAGGGGGTTTCTCTTATTCTGAATAATGTTGTACTGAAACTATGAGCTAAGTAGGAAAACTATCTTCGGCTAAGTTCCACAAGGAATATATATATATATATATATAAAGTCCATTATGCAAGAGAAAGTTGTGGAAAATTGCAAATCATAAATAAATCTACTCACCGGCATTTAAAGTTATATATATATAAAAATAAAGAAAAATTGATAAGGTAAATTTGAGGTATGTTACATGGGCTTGTAAAATGCAACAAGCTATTGGTCTTTCTTTAGCAGAAGCAAAGTAACAAGCAATGATAATGCAAGTCAAGAAGTCTTGTGGCTTTGACAAATCCTTTCAGAGTTTGGATTTCAACAACAACATCCAACACACCTCTAGTGCGACGACCAGAGTTCCATCAAGCTCATCAAAAATCTAGTTTAGCATCGACGCAGCAAACACATTGAGCTACAAATGCACTTCATCAAAAAGCTCATTCATGTTTGAGTTATTAAAGTGTTATTTTTCCCTACAGATGATCAAGTTGCAAACATTTTCACCAAATCTCTTACAAAAGGGAAGTTTTCTAAACTTTGATCTACGTTGGGAGTTCAAGAAGTTGTACTTAAGGGGGGTTAGGCTCTAATGCCTCCTATTGTGTCACATTTGTAAATCTTTCAATGCTATCCCAAGTTTTTCTTAAGAGGGGATGTTAGGAAATATGTTCAGGACATAGAGTGATCTAATGACTCGTATTCTCCTCAATACTAATGGCTTGATTTGTCGCTTAACACCCGATTGGTCCATGATTTTTATTTAAAGAGCATGCAAGTTCATGGTTGATGATCAATTGTGAGAACTCCCTTATGTAAAAAATTTGTGTTTGCCTTAATAAAATTGCCTCAAGTGGCCATGTTGGCTGGGGGACTGGGGCCATGGACTGTTTCCCTCTTATAGTGTTTTAGCCACGTACAAATACTAGCATTATGATTTTTTATATGGTTGTGTAAGTGGTTTCTGAAGGCATTCGTCCTGTATGGAATTCCCTGTTTACCTGAATAATGCTTTGTCTAGAATTCTAGAAATTAATTATATATGTGCTGGTATCAACAGATAATTAAAGTGTTTTTTATGTTCACTGGATTAAAGTTAGAACAGGTTTTATAATTTTACACAGAAGGAAGGTTAACCTGTAACTGCATGTGAGAGAGTACAGATAAGAATATGGCAGGGCTGTATGATAAACAAGCAAATAGGTATTTAGAGAGCACACATACTTATCCTCCTTCCCAGTTTTCCCTATTGCATCTCTCAGTGCCAATCATCAACTGGCTTGGGATGTGGGTGCTGACAAAGGCCAAGCATCGCTTTCCATAATCTCTCTTAACCTTTTCATTCGTTCCATTTTGTTGCGCTTTTCATATCTATTAACTGTCCAACTTCATATGAAACTATAGAGTTTGTGTCCACTACAAACATGTATAAATAATAAGTAATAAAATTACAAGAGAGTAGAATGCAGAACAATACTATCCAGTGATCGCCACGGATCTAAGCAAGAAGCAGCTGGAGCTTGCACAAAAGCATCCAAAGTGGCATATGCTCTTGTTATGATGCATGATGATGTCTCTTTAATCATTGGGAGAAGGAACCAATGGATCTCATAACAGTGGCCACGATAATCTACTGGTTTGACTTGGAGACCTTTTACTCCCAAGTTAAAGCAGCAGCTGTGATAGCCATGTTGACTGATGAGAATGCCAGTGACTAGGGTCTTAGTGGACACTGGAATCAGAAATGCCTTACTAGAACCCTAAAATTCAGTGTTCAGTCAAGGGATACAGGAAGTTGCCCTTGCCATCGTTCTTCCCCTGTGAACCAGCACTAGAAAATAGGCAAGGAGCAAGGGAAATCCCAGGAAACAGAGATGGAGAGATGTGTTGATGGATACATATTTGGGATTTTTACCTTAAGGAGGAACACCTGCACAATCACGACAGATGGGAAATGTGTAAACTGGATGCAATATATAGAGACCAGTCTAAGGAAAAATTTTAAAGAAATGTTCCCCCTTTCAACAAGGCCTTTGGCGTAGATATAACTGCGTAGAGGATGTTCTCCATATAGTTACTTGGAACTTAATTCAGAAAGAAGCTATGTTTCTCCAGTGCCCAATACAGTTAATTTGCAAAAGAAAATAACTGGAATGCATCACAATATTTAAATTATGATGCAATAAAATACAAAAACCACCTATTCTCATATTTTAGCTCAAAGTATTTCCACAAATAAATTGGGTTGATTATGGCATACAAAGTTTCTTATCTGTAGAAAATGCCGTAACCTGCGATAAGCAACAACACCGTAACACCTTAATGAAAGATACATTATAAAATACAGTTTACCAATGCATATGAGCATAGGAGAAGATAAAATACAGTATCGCAATGCATAGGAGCATGGAGAAAATATGCTTACTTTTGCGATCATTCATCTCAAAGGAAAGCATGGTGCTGAGTTCAAATTGATCACAACCTCCCCGGCAACTAACTGATATCGCCAAGCAAATTGCACTTAATGAACTCCACAATATTGTTCACAAATGTCTTGACCTATAGAGAATCCTACATGACAAAAGAATAACATAGAAAGCATTAATTCAAGCTTTCGTAGTTTTGCACTGCAATCTGTGGTAGCAGAATGAACATTTATATTTTCATTTTTGAACTGAATGAAGACTTTATATATATACTCCAAACACCCTCATACTAGAAAATTAGAAAGATAATACTAGCCCTTGTTTTATTGGATTGCAAACCACATTTAAACTGATGACAGACTGACCCACAAAATATTAGAAACCCAATGGGATTTTAAAAGTTACATAGAAAAGTAGAAAAGAGTACTTAACCTGATGTTGAAAATATCCCTGATTTCTCCCAATATTTCCAAGTTTTTTATGTTGCCAATATTTTCAAGTTTTATTACCTTTTCAGGTCCAAGTTTATGCTTGCCAATATTTTCTGATATCTTCCACAGTATTTCTGATAAGTCTCTTTCCAGAACCTTGGCAGTATATTCCCTGAAAAAATATTTGCAACATTGGTTTAAAACCAATGGCAATACAAAATAAGGTGCCAGAGGTAATGGTGTGGATCAAATTGACTTCCTTTACTTCTTCAATCAATGCAATGGTGTGGCCTCTATCAGCTTCGTTTCTTCAAATATGATGCTGTGGCATTGATCTTAGATATTATTATCTTTCTGCTTTATCATTGTTCTAGGAGATGCCTTGGTACTCCTCCTTTGTACT
Source organism: Pinus taeda (assembly GCA_000404065.3). NCBI lineage: Eukaryota > Viridiplantae > Streptophyta > Pinopsida > Pinales > Pinaceae > Pinus > Pinus taeda. Next base: position 19,981 of record APFE030968620.1, read on the forward strand.
GACACTGGATGAACTTTATTAGTCCCTTTGACCTTCTTCTATGGTCTTTTGTCAGACATTATTAAAATTATCTTATCTTACCTTATCTGGTCATTGCGATTGTAAAGTTAAAATAATTTGCTACTTCTTCTAAGGGGATAGTTTGGTTGATCTACCCTTTCAGCTGAAAGGAGATAGTCTCAACTCTAAATCTATATTCAATCAAAAGCTTTGTGAGTGTTTAGTTGGGATCTCAATCTCCAGGAATGGATAAAACCTATAAATAAATGTCGAGAAATAATTGACTATTTAGTGGAAATTCTTAGTCTTGGCATTGGCAATGTTATGAATTGGTTGCCCTAACATCTCCCCACCATATCTTCAAAGGCGTATATATTTATAGAAGGAAGAAGAATATTTATGTGGAACAAAATTCTATCACAGGTATATGCCCTATAGGAAGATAGCTGTCAACTATAGACATCACGTATATAGCAATCACATATCAGAGGGCTAACAAGGTACAACACAAAAACAATTTGTAATAATGGTACTAAATGGAGGGAGGATGCTTGCACATCAAGTTAGGGGCTTGTGCCACAAAGCCTACTTCTATATTGGCAAAGATTTTGGTAATGCCTCAAAACCAACCTTTATCTCACAAATGGTATTAATGTAGGATAGAGAAAAACAAATTAGTTAACATGCAATGCAATCTATTCAAACACTAGAGGGTGACTAGTGATCATATTTCGTCCTAAGAACCTCACATGAGGGGATGAAACATGCCAACAATAAAATCCCATGTAGGAAAGGAGTCAAGGAAACAAGAAATGAACACCACTTGACAATCATCACCATTACCCATACCATAGAAGCCAAATATGGCCCTAGTTCACTCAACATTCATGGCATGACCATCGCCACTCATAAAAAGTAGAGAAAAGTGAATAATGAAAATGACATTTGTTTGGTATATAGCCAACTGAAAAGTATGATTCCCCAATGTAATTATTCTATTGAAAATGTTGTTTAGTCTTCCTAATGTGAAAGTTCCTTGAAATGCAGCAACTGGAAATATTCTTCTAACTGATAAATTAATTATGCAGTTTATTTTGTTTACAGCAAAATAACAAAATATTCACACTGCAATTTCATCACCATAAAAATTAACTGCAGAAGAAAAAATAGGAATCGAGAAATGCTAGCAAACACAAAAAATATTGACACCATTATTTTTGGACAAATGTCCTTAGAAAAACCCAATGTGGGAAAACCAGTGCAACAACTGAGGGTTTATTTTACTATGCAGCAGTGAATTATGAGTAGAATCTTTGGAAGCTCAAATGGCTATCCAATTAGCAAGAATCTGACAAAAATTATCTCCCTCCTCAAACAAACCCGGCCTCTATCTCCCTCTAAAAATTGGTTGTCCAACCCTTGGACAGGCCACTTCTACTTCTGTCGATCTACGCGGTTGTGCTAGGAAAACCTGCACAATCCTCGCGGTTGTACTGGGAAAACCTGCACGACCCTAAATGTGACTCATTAGAAAAAAATTGAGCGACCCTTGTGGTTGTTCTGGGCTAGCTTCATCATGGAATATTTCTATCACTTGTTGTTGCCACTTCGAAACTCAATATCTTCCTCCGGATCACTGTCTCTCCCTAGAAATCTTCCTCTGGATCATTGTCTCTCCCCTCTAACACTTGCTACTCGATCTCTAACTCAATCTCTCCTGCTGATCACCTGCACTAGAGTATCGAACTGTCTAGATCACTGAGTATTTGCAATGTATGTTCTCCCTTTACCCATCAACCTCTTCTTATAATCTCTAGTTGGGACTCCAACAACCAAGATTAAATCTTAATCAATGGTTGAGATTATCTCTAAGTCAATCCATGTGGTTTTCTAGATAATTCACACATTTCTCAATTAATTCCTATTAATTAACCATTTTTCCTAAGTTGAACTTAGGAAATTTTTAATTATGGTCAATTAATTTAATTGAGTCATCTCTAGGTGGAATTTCCAGAAAAGAATTTTGAGTTTTGGAGAACTCCTATGTTTTAGCCTCTTCCCAAAGTCTCAAGACTAGAACACCATCCAATGCTACAAAAACTCACACCTAAAAGGAGTAGTGCAAGAGTTCTTCCTTAGGGAAAGAGTTACATATTTGTTAAATTATGGTATGTTCTATGCTTATAACAATTTACTTCTTTTTCTTATTATATTCCACAGATTAGCAATCACATATACATAAAGTAAAGTACAGATAGAACATTAAACGATCGACATAAAACAAGCCAAGACAAGAGACACAAGATGTGGCAGCTAGCCAGGGACAAACCCCACAATGTGTAGAGAAACCCTTTGATCAAATCTTCTTTTATCTTCAATAATTCAGCAGAGAGAAACGGTACAATAAATCTAATTTATATCAGCAGTAGGAAACCCTAGATCAACAACATCAACATTAGCAGCTTCATCATCAAACTAGGGCAGACGATATCTCAGAAACCGACTGTCGGATCGGCTTGATTCCACCACCAAAAGTTGCAGCTTCAGGAGGAGGTTCACATGAACCTACAACGCAGTTTAGATGAGGAGATATTCTAGTCCACGCAGGTCAATATTTACTTCTGCAGTTGCAGCTTCAATTTTAGTAACTTCCGGCTTCAAACTAGGGCAGTCGATATCTTGCAAACCGTCCATCGGATTGACTTGATTCCACCACCAAAAGTTGTGGCTTTCAAAGAAGGTTCAAATGAACCTACAGCGAAATTCAGATGAGGAGATCTTCTAGTCCACGCAGGTCAATCTTTACTTCTGCAGTTGCAGCTTCAGTTTCGGCAGCATCCGGCTTCACATGTGTGAGAGAGAGACCCATTTCTGCGCAGTAGAGAAGAGACTCTTTTCTGCGCAATAAAGAGGGAGAGGTGTGATGAGATGAGTGAGTCCAAATGAGGAAAAGTCCTCATATATTTATACACAACGTTGGTGTTTGAATAGATGCGACTGTTGGGCTTCTGAGCCTACACGAGTTGTAGGTCGGCTTGATAATAATTCCATAATCAAAATAAATTCATATCTCCATGAATACTTATCAGAATCGGATGATCTTTATATCAATCCTACACCTCTCGACGAAAGGAATCTAATAAAAATACTATCAGCCATGAATAAGATGACCCACGTGAAGTTTTGCCCTGGTTGCCAATTTTAACACTCCCTCTCAACTAGGGAGAACTTCATCTGCAATCTGTCTATCGGTAGTTACTATTCATCCATCAAATGCACTGCCCTTGTAAAACCTGACCCTTGCCCTGCTCTGCTCTATTCTTCCTGTTCTGCTTTGTCTTGTTTTGCCCTGTACTGATATGTATTGCTCTGCTCTATTCTGCTCTGCTCTTGCATTGTTCTGTTTTGCTCTGCTTTTGTCCGAATTATGAAAAAGAAGAATTGATCGAGGATGTATCATACTGACTCAAAATTCAGTCTCAGAGTATGTACCACTGGTCCCAGACCAGTCTCAACCAACCCAAAGTCAGCGTCATAGTGAGGACAACTCCACTGGTCCCAGACCAATATCATCCTCCACTGACTCAAAGTCAGTCTCAGAGTGCGTACTACTGGTCCCAGACCAGTCTCAACCGACCCAAAGTCAGCTTCATACTAAGTACCACTCCTACCACTGGTCCCAGACTAGTGTCGCAGTCTCAGAGAGTGTACCACTGGTCCCAGACTAGTCTCAACCGACCCGAAGTCAGCGTCATAGTATGCACCACTCTCACTGGTCCCAGACCAGTACTGCACAGACAATAAGTAAGTCTCGAAGTATGTACCACTGGTCCCAGACCAGTCTCAACCGACCCGAAGTCAGTGTCATAGTAAGGTACAACTCCTACCACTAGTCCCAGACTAGTATCATTGATCCCAGATCAATGGAGGTCATCCTAGCATAGGGAGTACGGTAGATACAACGATGCGT
>APFE030968620.1:37852-54749 GCA_000404065.3 Pinus taeda
TCAACAGAGAGAAATAGTACAATAAATCTTATTTATATCAGCAGTAGCAAACCCTAGATCAGCAGCATCAGCATTAGCGGCTTCATCATCAAACTAGGGCAGACGATATCTCATAAACCGATTGTTGGATCAGCTTGATTCCACCACCAAAAGTTGCAGCTTCCAGAGGAGGTTCATATGAACCTACAACGCAGTTTAGATGAGGAGATATTCTAGTCCACGCAAGTCAATCTTTACTTCTGCAGTTGCAGCTTCAGTTTCAGTAGCTTCCAGCTTCAAACTAGGGCAGTCGATATCTTGCAAACCGTCCATCGGATTGACTTAATTCCACCACCAAAAGTTGCGGCTTTCAGAGGAGGTTCAGATGAACCTACAGCGCAATTCAAATGAGCAGATCTTCTAGTCCACGCAGGTCAATCTTTACTTCTGCAATTGCAACTTCAGTTTCAGCAGCTTCCGGCTTCACATATGTGAGAGAGAGACCCATTTTTGCGCAGTAGAGAAGAGACTCTTTTCTACGCAGTAGAAAGAGAGAGATGTGATGAGATGAGTGAGTCCAAATGAGGAAAATTCCTCCTATATTTATACACAACGTTGGTGTTTGAATAGATGCGACTGTTGGGCTTCTGAGCCTACATGAGTTGTAGGTCGGCTTGATAATAATTCCATAATCAAAATAAATTCATATCTCCATGAATACTTATCGGAATCGGATGATCTTTATATCAATGCTACACCTCTCGACGAGAGGAATCTAATAAAGATATTATCAACCATGAATAAGATGACCCACATGAAATTTTGCCCTAGTTGCCAATTTTAACAATATTGAAAGTCAAATATAAAATATATTAATGAGAAATTGATGAATGAACAATGATTCAACAATAGAGGCTATATATTTGTATTATGTAGTGTATGCCTCTTTATATAGACACAACTAATAGTTACAGTCATTCATAAATAATTGTTACATAACATCAATGTATGTATGGCATAAATTACACCCTATGGAGATGCTTTGTACTCTATGCATACCAGTAAAAACAACAAAAAGATCATTGAAACTTAAAACTATATTGATACATCACAAACACATCAATACAACCAAGGCCCACCTTAATTGGAGTTATTTTAGGATAAGCCTTCTAAAAAAGGTTCTCACATTATGAATCCACGTACATCATTACTGACAAGGGTTCTAGCCTTCATAGTGTAAGCATATTGATACCTATGTGGATGTTGATTGTGTCATACTAGAGTAACGAATACCACAATTAGGATGACAATAAGATTCACCTATAATTCTCTTTGTTGCTCTTAGAACTGGGGTTAAAACATTCAACTTCCATCACACGTTGTTCACAAATATCTTCAACGAATGCTTCAATTGATTTTTTAATGCAAAGATATCTTCAATAGTGACGGATTGATGATATAGCTCAATTGAATATGCAAATGATGCTTTCTCAAACAATTGGACTTTGACTTTTGAATGTGACTTTTTCCCTTCCTTTAACAATTTAGCTATGCTCAATTGAATACGAAAACAATGCTTTCTCAACCAATTGGGCTTCGATTTTTGAATCTGACATTTTCCCTTTATTTAAACATTTGGCTTTTGTAAGATTGATTTGACTTTGGTTTCTTACATGAATAATTTTCATATATTTGTCTCATTGGACATGTTACCGCTCAAACTAGCAAGGGTCCTGGGGGGATCCTATAGAGAAACTACTAGGTCAAGTGGCAACAACGAAGCGATAGCCCACTGTCACCTTAGCTAATGCTTCTTGCTCTTTACAGACTTTCACCAACGGGAGGAGTCCCGGTATGAAAGGAATCACTAGGAATAACAGATCAATGATGGGATGAGAGATGATTCCTAAAGCCTATTCACAAGAGAGGCTCAAATAATTTGTTGGCTTGCTTTGAAAGCAAGGTGATAAGCTCTCTAAGAAGGGCTATGAGGATACCTAGACCTAGGGTTGGGAATTATTCCTTAACAAGAGCTATCCTAGACCTATGAATCCTATAGGAGGAATGGGTTTTATGCAATCCTTGTGGAATGTGAGTCACAAAGTTGTGGGACCACAAAGAACCCAAGCAGGCCCAAACTAGGTCAAGGGTGTGAAGCAGATCAACAATAGAGGGGCGTGACCAAGTTAGGGAGTAGAATAGGATCAAAGGAATAATTTTCTTTCGTAATTCAAATGCAAAGATCCGAATGAGGACACTAACCCAAAGCAACCTATGGAGAGGAATGATCCTTGAGCTAGGGCTTGCAATATCTCGGGATTCCACCATTAGATTGCATTAAGGAATATTCCCCAACCCTAGGTCTAAGTATTCCTCATAGCCCTTCTTAGAGAGATAAATAATCTCCTTACTTTTAAAGCAAGCAATCCAATTATTTGAGTCTCTCTTGTAAGTTGTGAATAGGCTTTAGGAATCACATCTCTTCCCATCATTGATCTATTATTCCTAGTGATTCCTTTCATATCGGGACTCCTCCCATCGGTGAAAGTCCGTAAAGAGCAAGGAGCCTTAGCTAAGGTGACAGTGGGCTATCGCTCTGTTGTTGCCACTTTACCTAGTAGTTGCTCTATAGGATCCCCTCCTAGGACCCCTGCTAGTTTGAACGGTAACATTTTTGGCGTTGTTGTTGGGGAGCAAGTGGGTCTACCTCCCTAGTTAATCATTGAGGAATTGATTCATAAACGGCATTTCAACAATTCCTCTTACGATTCCATTCATTGTCCAATCCCCTAGTTTGCTTGAAGTGACGACATTCCTCCTTTAACTAGGCTCATTGCAAGAAGGGGGGAAAGAACTCCTTCACCTGTTAGAACCAACCTTCTCCCTTTGTTTGAAAAAGTCGATGATCCCACCCCCAAGATGGCAACAGACTCTAGCACTAACCTAAACCAAGAACAACCCAACATGTCGCAAAGTAAAAGGCATTTAGTTAGTGTCTTTGCACCCTTGAATTTGAGTGAAAATCCTGAGCTTCTACCCAAGAAATACAATAATTGGTTACCCAAGTTTATGCTACCATTAGTTTCGTGACCATGTTGAAAAATTCTATTGGGCAATTTCTCCTAGGTTAGTAAACGACGAAGATCGGATCATGATGATATTTGCCTTATCTTTTGAAGGACAAGCAAAGGAATGGTAACTTAGTCTTCCCCCAAGGTGCATAGAAAACTCTGACCAATTTGAAGATATTTTCATTAGGAGATGGTCGTGTGATGCTCAAGGGACTTTCAACATTGAAAAATTTTACGAAATAAGTAGTGGAAGGGAAGACATCAAAGAGTTTATCCAAAAATTTGATAGGGTAGTTGGGGATATCCCTGACCATTTGAGACCCCCTGATGCTAATATACTTGACAAATTCATTAAAGTTTTGGGTGGTCATCTGACATATGCATTAAGGGATAAGAAACCTAAGACCTTTGCTAAGGCTAAAGAATTAGTTATGGAAGTTGAACAAAACCTACGAATTTCCAAAATGGATGTGGATGAACATCCTAAAGCTAAGGTTGAAGTCAAAAAAGGAAAATCCAAGGACCAAACCGAAGAAACCCTTTTGGCTCTCCTTAAGAAAGTCGATAAGCTAACTGCAGAGATGAACTCACAAGATAGACTCTACATGAACAAGCTCACCACCTTGGAAAGGGCCCAAAAATCAAATTATATTCCTGAAGGCAAGCTTTTCCCTAGGAAGCAAAATGATGAAGGCAAGCCAAGCTCATCTCAAGTCCCCAACACTTTGGCTCCAACAAACACAGTGGAAAAAGAATCATCCTCTGACGATGAACAATGTGATGAAGATGAGAGTGAAGATGAAGAAATCAATGAGCAAGCTAATATCGTAGAATTCGAAGCCCTCAACAATTTGCTAGGTGGTTCGTACACTCATCCTCCCATTAGTGAAGTGACTATTAAGGAAGAGAAAAATGAGAGAAAAATGAGCCAATCCTCAATGTTGATGATAGTGGAATATTTGAAGGGATCCAATATTCACGAAAGAACAATGATGAGAACCCCACAACTTCCAAGGAAACCAACAAGAATGAATCTTTTCCTAAGTAGACCCCTCATAAAGAACCTCTCCTCAAAGAGCCCCCTAAGAAGGATCCTCCAAAGAAAGTCAATTCTAAAAGGAATCCTCAAAAGGGAGAACCCACAAAAAAGGATAAGGGTAAAGAGGTCGAGCTTTATGTTGATATAGAGGCTGCTATAGGAAAAATGACCGTGCAGGTTCCATTGAAAGAGATTGCGAAACTTCCACGACAGTGTTGGCAAGCCAAGAAACCCCTTGGGTTTGAAAAAGAAGACATACCCATAGCATTGCAAAATATCCAATTTCTCGATCTAAAGTTAACCCAGGGCATCAACTGTTCCTCCTCACCTTAGTTGTTAATGACCTCTTATTGCATAATTGCATGTTAGATTCAAGGGCTTCCACAAATATTATGCCATTAAAGGTCATGAAGCAATTGAATCTTAACATTACTCGTAGGTACAAGGCGGTTTGTAGGTTCAATTCTCAACCAATTGAAGTAGAGGGCCTCATAAAGGATCTCAAAGTTTCTTTGGCTATGAATGTCGATATATCATTATTCATGTATGTTGTGGTCATAGATATTTCTGATGTATGGGGTTGTTATTATCAAGGAAATGGGGTGCCACCTTGGGTGGTCAACTTCAAATGGACTTATTTTACGTCACCATTCTGCAGTTTGATGGGAATCCTTTCATTATTTATAGAGAAACTATGTACCCTACCCATGTGGTGAAACCTAGACCAATCCCTTATTATAAGGTGCCCGAGACTAAAAAACCTTCTTCCATTCTTCCTTCACAAGAAGTTTGTATCCTTAGAAGGCCTAGTCACAAAAAAAGCAAGAAATGGAAGCCCAAAAAAGAATACAAGGCTGGGGATTTGGTTTTGGTAGACAAAAACCTTGTGCCTGTCAAGATTCATGGAAAGGTAGGAGAAGATTATTATTACATTTCCAAACTGAACGATGAACTTTGGCCACCGCTGGTCAAATTCAGTCGTATCACCCCTTTCCTTTACACTTGACATTGTATCATATGCATGTTAGGGTAGGATGCATTGCATGTTGACTTTATCATTAGAACTAACATCATATGATATTATCATGATAGATTAGTTGTATTTAGAATAAATTTTATTTTCTCGTTGATTTTATGACCTAATACTAAGCATGGGTGATCAAAAGACACCATGAAAACATGTTGCCCCGTGTGTTTGGTCGTTGATATGTGCAGGTAACAAGTCTGCAGTCCCAGGAGATTGTTGGTGTTCTCATAACGTCTCGTTCAAGTACATTTGTGCACTCTTCTGAGAGCTCATGTCCCAGTGAGAGCCAAATGTTACCCACCACCCATAGGTAGTATTCATAGGAGAAAATTTTCTCCTAGATGGTTCTCAGCTGGCAACTAGCAGCCATCAGATAGCTCAATGTGCCACTATCTTTGCCACCTAAGCTGGCCATGTGGTCCTTCGCCCATCTGTTATGATCATATGTTTGAAAGTGGGCCTCTCGACCTTAAACATATGGCAATTCATTGGTATAGTTGACTAATTTTGTTTACTTAGCATGGACACTTTTAGGCATGGTTGGTGGGGGGATTCGGTGAAAAGAGGTGGATAGGTATGTACTCTTGTCTCCTCTGCCAGATTTGGTGGTTATCCTTATATCCTAGTCCCATGGATGTTGAGAAATCTAGGGCATTAGTAGTTAGGAGAATTCTCTTCTAGATATTGCTTGTGATAGACTTTTACTTCTTTTATTATGATCTTCTCTTCCTTAAGGTTATTATTGTGTTCTTTCCATCAAGACAATTACCAAATAAACAATAGAAGACAAGAGACACAGTATATAGGCTTGAGAGCAAGGGCCAAAACCTCTCACTCTTTGAGAGGAAAACCCAAATAAAATTCTTCTTATAGATCTTCAATTGACGAACACCAAGACCATGACAAAGACCCTTGACTCTAGAGTCCTCCCAAGACTAGGTCACTAACCTCCTCTTTAACGTTGCTTTTCCTCTTCTCTTTCTCGACTTCCTTTACCTTCTTATTCTCAGCGTCTTCTCTTCTTGATCTCCGCTTCCTTCGATTCACGATCTCTTCTTGTACGCTTGCAACCCTACCACAGAAACCCTAGATTATCTTTGCTTCCTCTATAGTCTCCTCAAGAGAGAGACCTCTTGTACCTTTACTCGGCTACTTCTAGAGAGGCTCTATAGCCAAACAATGATCACCTCAAAGTGACAGCAACACTTTCGACTTCCTCTAGGTACCTTTGGATCTAATACCTTCGCACGTGGGAGGACAAACTAACCCAAAAACAATGCTTGACTATCTTCACTATCCTTCCTCTTTGCTACGTTGATATGGAGGCTTTGTCTGATATTTATTTTGCACTTCTTGCTAAACTTGCTTCACCAAATTCGTTGTTTCCAAATGAGGCCAAGTATGGGTATATATTCTAATTTGTTCATGACCTTTAGGCCAACATGATCTCTTGGAGGAAACCCAACTTCATCTTGTAGATTCATCCCTTCGTTGTAGGCCGACATGATGAGGACTAGTGACAAGATCTTGGAGGATGACTTTTACATAGACAAGTATGACTCTTTACAATGCGTAACATGACTTCATTTCATGACAATGACTCTTTTAGACTTTTATGACTAGATTAAGGGCTCTCAATCGGAGCCTTCACTAAAAATCAAATCTCTTTCTCATGAAACCCATGAAGCAATTAATACAATAATTTTATTTTTCTTCTTTACATCTCATACATAAAATCACAATTACATGTCATTATGAAGACCGAACCTAGTTACATTTTTCAATACTCCCTCTTAACTAGGGAGGTATTCATAATGGTACTTGGTCATTCTCAATCTAAAGAATTTATCATAAGAAGAATCGGATTGGTAACCCATTTGTTTTAGCATCATATCAACCAGCGTTGTTACATAGCAAGGCCTTGACTAACAGCTCTATCTCTCCACAAGATCTGAGCTTAAATGTTGTCAAGACCAATGATTTATAGACACTCTCATCATTGTCTCTCTCGGAATATACTCCACCCGGGTTCTCAGGGTGTGTTCCATTAGGACTATTCTTATCTTGGATTCTCAGTCCTCACAGAATATCAGTCCTCCACGACTACTCTTATCTTGGATGCCCTATCTCATCCTCAAAGAGTATCGAATGCCAAATGATTACCCAATCCTCTCATTCTGTCTTCCCAAGTGAAGAATGGAATGATTTGTCTATCTCTCCCTCTCAATTAGGGAGGACATATCTATTCCAATAAAGGAATTTACTCATTCCCACATAAGGAATGTACCTAATCTCCCTCTTGGCTTAGGAATTTCCATGTTTCTTCCAAGTAAGAAACTTGTTTCCAGGCTCCCTCGTAATTAGGGACCTACAGCAGATTCTCAGGTGGAGATGATGGGACAACCAGCTGCTTGAAGAACTCCTTCCTTTGATGTCATGAATTTCTTCTTCGATATGGAGTCTTCATCTTTTGGGACCTCTTCATAGGGCACAGACCATCCATCACTTTCATCCATGAGTCAGTCATGTCATCATTCCTTTTATCAGAAAGTGATCCATCAATCTTGATTTGGCATTGCTTCATGTTATGCTACTTTCATCATGCTTTCTTTTCCGGAAGGTTCTTGCATTCTTCTACATGGTTCTTCATGGAAGACATCCATAGTCATTCCCTTTGGTAGCCCTGCATAAGCCCATCCAGATGCTAGTTCATATATAATGAACACTTAAATCATAATTACCTTTGTGATGGTCTTTCATCACGACATCTTCCTATAAGCATCGACATTCTACATACATGTTGACACATCTCCTAAAGATATGTTTTGTCAAGGGTCTCCATCTTTTTCCAGACTTCCATCAGAGTCTTCATATCTTTCTGGGAGATATCATAGTCAAATCTTCTTGGTCTTTCGGATGTTGACTACCTTTACCATTGTTGCATATTTTCATGATCTCTTCATTCCTTTCTTCACACATTTCATTCCCAGGAGCTTCAGAGTTCCTCAGTTGTAGTCAACCACCTCATACTCCACATGAGGACATATTATGTTGATTTCATCTAATAAATATGTGACCCATGCATCCTTGCATCCCTTTTAAGGACGAGATTCTTTCTTTGATCATGCTTCTAAAGATAGAGCAATGATCCATGTTGTCTGCAACCATATGACATGACTTCCATAATATCAAATGTGAGCATACATACCTCATCTTTCCTTTGGGTCATCCAGACTTCCTGCAGCAGCTTCCTTTGAATGATGGAACTTCATCCCCTTGATCTGCTTCACTGTTAAGTCATCATATCATCATCCCTCGAATTCCACAAGTTTAAAATTCAACACTTGTTTTCCCTCATGATCAGTGAACCTTACAATGAAGATTCCATCAGAGAATCTGGAGGATCTTGCATATCCTATCCTGTAGATGTTATCTTATTGACCAATGTATGATGAGCCTTGTCCTAGATGACTTCTTCCTATTTCCATAAGTATCACTTGTGCTTTCAATGAGGTTTCCAAGCGCTATATCCTACATAGTTGATTGTCATAGATATTTTTTCCAGACATCCTTTATGTTGCTTATGTCACGAGCTCTTCTAATGCTTCTACCATGGTGCCATTCTCTAATATGATGCATCCTATCTTATTTACAATGCTTCCTATCTATAATTTACATCTTCCACTTCCTCCTTCTCAAGCTTCTTTATCTCAGGCTCTTCCACTTCTTCGGTAATATGGGCTTCTTCCTTATTCTTCTTGTTATTCTCCCTTTTAAGCTTAGGACAATCTCTTCCATAGTGCCTACATTCTTGACATCCATAGCACTACACCTTAACCATGTTCTTCTTTTTCTATTGAGGACCAAATTTTCCAAACTTTCCTTTTCTTCTTGTCATAGCAGCATATGCTTACTTCTGCTCATTTGTTCCTACATCATACTTCGCGTTCAGTCTGGTTTCTTGGATCTTACATAATGACCATAGATCTTGGAAAGGAGTGGCTTCTTTCTTCCCATAGATACTTGAAGTGAAGTTGCCCCATTCCTCCGGTAGTGCATTCAATACTACAGTGATCATTTCTTTGTCAGACATTATTTCACCCATATCTTGAAGTTGATCTCTTATTTCTGAAATCCTCATAAAATATGAAGCTATTCCTTCTTCCCTTGAAAACTTTAATTTGTAGAGCTCTTACCTTCGAGAGATTACTTCTCCTGCAATACTTACGGAAAACAACTCTACCAATTTGTCATGTATTGCTTTTGCAGTGTCTAATTTTCATACATATGGGATGAGAGAATCTTTGATGGATTCTATGAGAATCCTATAGGCCCTCACTTCTCCCTTCATGAATCTAGCATGTGCTTGAGTATCTTCTTTGGGAGGTTGGGTTATTGACCCTTTGATGTGGTCCATGACTTCATTCTCAATGAGATTTAGGTATGTTCTTTTCTTCCATGCAAGGAAATTTGAAGCCCCAACCAGTTTGTTTCTCTCCTTCCAAAAAGACATTTTGATAGTATTAGATGAAGCCATAAACTTACTTGAGTAGTTGTTGCTTACTTCCTTCTTAATCTTGATGTTGATAGAAGATTACTCCTTGAAAGATTGATGAGAGAGAGCATGCTTAACAATCCTTCTTGAATGTTCTAGTCTTCCTTAGTCCTTGAAGAGCTTCTTCAGATGATGATCTTGAAAATGCTTCTAGGGTTTTGGTCTTTCTTCCCGCTTCCTTCTTGAAGATGATTCCAAGACTCTTGCTAGAGTAGATTTCTTCGATCTAGGGTTTTGGTATGATGAAGATCTTGATCTCTTGCTTGGTATCCTTTTTCTTGCTCTAATCCTTCTTTGAAACTCAATTCTCGTGTGTCTTCTTGATTAGATGCCCCTTCGTGACTTCAGCACCTAAGCTCTGATACCATGTTGAGATATCTAGGGCTTCAATAGTTAGGAGATTTCTCTTCTAGATAATTGTTTGTGATAAACTTTTACTTCTTTGATTATGATCTTCTCTTCCTTAAGGTTATTATTGTGTTCTTTTCATCAAGACAATTACCAAATAAAAAATAGAAGACAAGAGACAGTATGTAGGCTTGTCAGCCAGGGCCAAAACCTCTCTCCCTTTCAGAGGAAAACCCAAACAAAATTCTTCTTATAGATCTTCAATTGACAAACACCAAGACCGTGACAAACACCCTTGACTCTAGAGTCCTCCGAAGGCCAAGTCACTAGCCTCCTCTTTCACGCTACTTTTCCTCTTGTCGTTCTCGACCTCCTTTCCCTTCTTGTTCTCGGCTTCTTCTCTTCTTGATCTCGGCTTCCTTTGATTCTTAGTCTCTTCTTGTAGGCTTGCAACTCTACCACAAAAACCCTAGATTATCTTTGCTTCCTCTATAGTCTCCTCAAGAGAGAGTCCTCTTGTACCTTTACTCCGCTTCTTCTAGTGAGGCTCTATACCCAAACAATGATTACCTCAAAGTGACAGTAGCTCTTTCGAGTTCCTCTAGATAGCTTTGGATCTGCTACCTTCGCGTGTGGGAGGAAGAACTAACCCAAAAATAATGCTTGACTATCTTTGCTATCCTTCCTCTTTGCTATGTTGATATGGAGGCTTCTTCTGATATATATTTCACACTTCTTTCTAAACTTGCTTCACCAAATTCGTTGTTTCCAAATGAGGCTGAGTATGGGTATATATACTATTTTGTTCATGACCTTTAGGCCAACATGATCTCTTGGAGGAAACCCGACTTCATCTTGTAGATTCATCCCTTCGTTGTAGGCGGACATGATGAGGACTAGTGACAAGGTCTTGGAGGATGACTTTTACATAGACAAGTATGACTCTTTACAATGTGTAACATGACTTCATTTCATGATAATGACTCTTTTAGACTTTTAGGACTAGATGAATATATTCCTAAGGGCTCTCAATGGGAGCCTTCACTAAAAATAAAATATCTTTCTCATGAAACCCATGAAGTAATTATTACAATAATTTTATTTTTCTTCTTTACATATCTTACATAAAATCACAATTACATGTCATTATGAAGACTGAACCTAGTTACACTTTTCAACAATGGAATCTCCTTTACTGGCTACTAGCTTTAGGGTTGCCACTACATAGGAAACCCCGATTTTGGCTGCGTGGTACTACTTCCTGATACCACATACATCATTCCCCTTTCACTCATTACAACCCTATTCATCATTATTCCCATCTAGGTACACATTTGTCCACTGTGTCCACAAGGAGTTAGCCTCCCCCTCCACTAGGTCACACCTCAGGCCGAGCCTGGAACAAAGCCCCAAAGGTTGATGCAACTAAAAAGAAAAGAAAAAGCATAATTTGGCCACTGTAAATAGGAAATGTACCACAAAATGCAAAAGATGGTCGGGACATACAAATTTAGCACGTGGGCAAAAGCCAAACATGAGTTGTACGCCTTATCTATGGCCATAACTCTGGTCCCTATGGGCCCCCTATATGAGCCCCCTTCATCATTAAGGAACCCATGATTGTCCCAACCACTGGTGGGCAATGAACCGCTCCATCTTGAGGGGATAATCACTGATATATCCCACACATCATGCTATCATCCCATGGAGCTCCGAGTCGTTATAAAAGGAAATTCAATAAAAAGCAAAAGGCTTATGAAAAAGGGTGGAAAAACAAAGGTCAGGTAGTTCATGTACCACGATTACTCCCTCCTACACTCATGCACCCAAGAGTAGGATTTCCATATTATGGCTACCCTTGTACTATGGCATGTGGCTTGGAACCTTCCCCTAATGCCCCATTCTGTTCCACCATTATATCACATGCTACCTGCCAATTAACGGATTGTGAAAATTTTTTAATCTGCACATCAGAAATCCTACTACAATCACTGGTTTATCATCTCCTACTTGTTTTTACATTCAACAAGTTATTTAATTGTTAAACAGCAATGAAAACACTATTGCAGACTACACATACATACAGATCATGAACTGAAAATAGAACGAGACAAATACACAAGGGACACCATTATTTTTGGACAAATGTCCCCGGAAAAACCCAATGCAGGAAAATCAGTGTAGCAGCTCTAAGGGTTTTCCATTATTAAGAAGTAGTTCTGAATACAACTCTGGATGCTCTTCAAATTTGGTACCGGAGGACAGGTGGTTCCCTAAGGCTTTAATCTTTGGGCTAGGGAAAAGTGTCGAAAAGAATTTAATTTTTCTCCTAAAGTGACTTTATAATTTTTTATAAAGTCAAATATAATTTAAAAGTGACTTTAAGTGATAAAGTTACTAAAGTCTAATTTTAAAGTGACTTTAATAAAGTCAATGTAAAAATTAGAAAGGAAAAGTGACTTTGGACATAAATGACTAAGTGGGTCTTTATTAAAGTGGGGTGAATTAGAAAATAGAAAGTGAGAATTAAATGAGCATTTAATCTCAGCGCTAGATCTCAATCTATTTCAGCCATTGGATTTAGGGATTCCCCAAAAGTCACTTAAGGTTAGATTAAAGGAGGGAAAGGAGGAAAAGGTCATTTTATTATTCTTTCATGAGCAGATTGAAAGAAGGAGAGCATGAGAGCAAGGGAGATTTCTGGACAGTGAGGAGAAAGAGGCAGCAGCTTGGCACACATTCCAAGGCAGCGTTTCAGCAAGTCCGTACAACTGAGTTAGCACACAGTGAAAGGCAAATTTTGGGCACGATTTTCTAGAAAGGTCGTACAGCAGTTTTGGTTCAGATTCCAAGGAGGTCGTACAGCAAGTTAACACAGAAACCGAGCAGAAAATTTGAAGTTTGCTAGCACGTTTTTTTAAGGAATGCCGTACAGCAAGTGGCTGTACCTTGGCACGCTTTTCTAGGCAGAAATCCGTACAGCTGTACTGCTATTTTTCTGCACAGAAATCGAGGAAAACCGTACAACAACATTTATGGCAGCTTGCACGCTTTTCTAGGTAGTCTGTACAACAGCATTTAAGGCTGAAATTTGGGCACATAAATCGAGGAGGCAGTACAGCATTTATTGTTGTTATGTTTTGCTGTTTGCAAGTTTTTCCAGTTGGTTGTGAGGCACGGAAAAAGAGATAAGTTGTAAAAGTTTGCTTGTTGATTTTTTTGTTGAATATTTCTCTCACTGTAAAAAGCATTTTCCATAAATGAAAAGGAGCTTTCGAACTGGTTTTCCCCAAGAGTTGTAGGGGGTTTTTCCAGTGTCACCTTGACAAAAAAATCACTGTGTTTAAATGTGTTGAATGGCTGTTTGTATGTGCTGATATTTATTTCTGTATTTTCCAACATTCTGTAATATTTCTAGAATTTGTGTTTTCAGCAAAATTTATTTTCCAGTTGTTGAATGTATGGATATGGGAAAGGGCATTTAACTATTTTGGAGAAATAAGGTGAAACTGAAAACCAGGGTGGGAAATGAGAAATTTCTACATGGTATCAGAGCTTGAGTGCTGAAGTGCAATTTGAGACAGCAAGGAGGAAAATTACAGCCTGCTGATTTTTCACTCAGAAAATTCCAGTAAGCTGATTTTTCACAAACAACAGTTTTATCTTTACTACAGCAGTGCTATTTTTCAGTTTTAGGACAGCAGGATGTCATTGGAATTGAGGGTGGAGGATAGGTTGGATGGGCATACCAATTACAGCGTTTGGAAGAAGAGAATGCAGAGTATTTTTGAGGAGGCAGAAGTCTGGCACATTATGGTGCATACCACACAGAACCATGTTGTTGTGCCTACTGATGCTACTCAGTTGGCTGCTTATAATAAAAAGAACAACAAGGGTAAGAAATTGATTCTAGACGGAGTCAAAGACCATTGCATTCCTCAAGTGAGAGGAAAGAGAAATGCCCATGAGATGTGGACAACATTGTCCAATCTCTACCAGAGTACCAATGAGAACCGGAAAATGGTCCTGAAGGAGAAGCTGAAGACCATTAAGATGGGTAATGATAGTGCAGCTCGATATCTTACAAAGACTACTAATGTGAGAGATGAGTTGGCAGCAATTGGAGAGGCCATTCCACCCACTAAGTTGGTGCGAATTGCAGTGAATGGCCTCCCCCGTTCATGGATGAACTTTGCTGATGGGGTTTGTGCACGTGAGACCCTTCCCACATGGGAGAGGTTTTGGGATGATTGCATTCAGACAGAGATCAGGAAAGGTCAGCTTGGGGCAGCCAAGCCAGTTGAGCAGGATGAGGATGTAGCACTGTTGGTAGGAGGCAAGAAAGGCAAAGGGAAGCAGCAGGCTTCCACAAGCAATGGTGGGGGCAAAAGCAAAGGTAAAGGTAAACAAGGTAACGCACAGAAGGACTATTCCAAGGTGAAGTGTTGGAATTGTCAAAAGATGGGACACTATGCAGTTGTGTGTCCGGAGAAGAAGAAGAAGAAGGGGAAGAACCAGAGCATGGCAGCTTCAGCAAAGGTTGAGGACTTTGCAGATCGTTTTGACCGAGAGTTTGGGTTCACTGCGTGTGAGTCCTCTAGTGCAGGATCACCTGCCACACAGATTCAGAGGGAGCATGCTTTTCCCTCGATTAGCGGAGCATCTTTAGGTATCTGGTATGTGGACAGTGGGGCTTCACGTCACATGACAGGAGTCCGTGAGTACTTCCCAGAGCTTTCAGAGAGGCACTGATATAGAGGTAGTACTCGGTGATGACAGAGTTGTTAGAGCAGTTGGTGTGGGGACACTGACATTTCAGAGGGAGTCCAAACCTCCCTTGAAGGTGTCAGATGTTCTTTATGTGCCAAGGATGAAGAAGAACCTCATATCCATCTCAGCTTTGGAGGATAGAGGATATGAGGTATTGTTCAGGGGAGGACAGGTGTTGATGTATCCCAGGGGCACTCCAGCTGATTCAGCTAGAGTGATAGGTGTACGCCATGCAAAGGTGTACAAGTTTGCATTCCATCCCATTTTGGCATTAAGCAGTAGTACCGACAGCAGAGCTAGCAGTTCTGAGCTGTGTGAGATTTGGCACCGCAGGATGGGGCATATGTATCATGGAGCTTTGAGGACCTTGCGGAAGATCACTACAAGTGTGCCAGATTTCAGTACTGATCACTTTGATACTTGCAGAGGATGTGCGATGGGAAAGTTTGCCAAATCCCCTTTTCCCAGCAGTGACAGCAGAGCGACTGGGATACTTGATTTGATTCATTCCGATGTGAGTGGTCGGATGTCTCATGTTTCCTTGAGTGGATATGAGTACTATGTTTTATTCATTGATGATCACTCCAGGAGGACTTGGATTCATTTCTTGAAGACCAAGAGTGAGGTCTTCAAGCGGTTTCAGGAGTTTAGAGCTCTTATGGAGACACAGACAGGTCGAAAGATCAAGTCCTTGAGGTCGGACAATGGGGGAGAGTACACTGTTGGAGAGTTTGTTGACTATTGTGCGGAGGTACGCATTAGGAGGGAGTTCACTGTTCCTTACAACCCCCAGTAGAACAAGGTTGCGGAGAGGAAGAACAGATCCGTCGGAGGGGCTGCCAAAGCCATGTTACATGATCAGGGGTTTCCATTGTTCTTGTGGGCAGAGGCCTGCAACACAACTGTTTATTTGCAGAATAGGAGTCTGCATCGTGCCTTGGGGCACATGACTCCAGAGGAGGCTTTTTCTAGGAAGAAACCTGATATTGGTCATCTTCGTATCTTTGGGTGCATTATATACTCCTACATACCCAAGGAGAAGAGGACCAAACTAGAGCCCCCTGCAGAGAAGGGTATCTTTGTGGGCTACAGTGAGACCTCAAAGGCCTTTCGGATTTACATTCCTTCACAGAGGAAAGTTGTTGTCAGGCGGGATGTGAAGTTCGAGGAGGACAGGGCCTTTAGGAGGTCATGGGAGTTAGAGTATTTGGATCAACCAGAACCTCAGTAGCAGTTGAGTCAGTCGCAGGGATCCAGTGAGCAGGGATCAGGGGGATCCGGAGGTACATCTATGACGATGTCAGGTCCGTCAGTGAGCAGTGGCTCGCTGAGCCAGAGGGGTGGTGCTCCGGGCAGCATGCAGAGCAGTCCACAAAGCAGTTCACTAGGGAGTCCACTGATGGACAGTTCACACGGTACCTCAGCTTATACAGGTTCAGGTGCAGGCAGGAGGACAGCAGATAGACAGTCAGGAGTTCAGGCTTCTGATGATGATGAGGAGGAGGAGTTTCATTCTCCAATGGGAGAAGTATGCTCAGGGAAGAGGAAGCCCAAGTGGCTTCAAGACACCTTAAGAGATGCCACATCTGTTGCTGAGCCTAAGAGGCCGGTCAGAGCAGTGTTGTGAAAATCGCGATTTAATCGCGCGTTTTTGAAAAAATCGCGATTTTTTCCCCTTGGCGATTAAATCGCGATTTTTAAGGGAAAAAATCGCGGAATTTTTTTTTTTCCGATTTTTTGAAAAAATCGCGATTTTTTCAGTATAAAGCGGCAGGGGCGCGGGCAGCGGGTTTTATATGAAAAAATTAGATTTTTTTTTGCCCATTTGGACAGCGCGCGGCGGAGGGAGGGCTCTGAGCTGGGAGAGAGGGTTTGGAGGGCGATTTCGCCGATTCAAAAGGTCTACGCTCACCATTTCGAGAGGAGATCGCCATTTTCATTGTAGAAACGGTATGTAGGTTGATTTTTTTTAGTTTTCATTGTTTCAAAACAATGTTTTTCTATGTTTTTAATTTTTTTTTGTTGAAAAACTTCATATGGGCACCATTTTTTGTTTGTTTTCATTGTGTTTAAAGATTTGTTTGTATTTCTTCATTGATTTGGGATGG
>APFE030968620.1:79494-102696 GCA_000404065.3 Pinus taeda
GGGAAGAGGCTGCAATAATCCCACGAGATGGCTCATCTCTCCCTTGTTCCTCTGGCAACCATCGCACTCCCGGATGTGCTATAGTACGTCCTCCTTGAGGCCCTTCCATGAGAACCTCTCCCTAATGGCCCTGTAGGTTTTGGTAAACCCCTGATGTCCTGCCAATGGCAAATCATGTTATGCCTGGAGTATCTTCTTCTTGAGCTGAGACCCCTCAGTCAAGAAGATCCGGTCCCTGTAATAGATGATCTCATCGACCACCTTGTACCTGTCATCCACCACCTGCCCATCCAGAACCTCACATGCAAACCTGTCCTTGGAGTACTCGATTAAGAGTCAAGCCCTCCAGTTTGTATCCAAGCTCATAAGAGACAACGTGGCTGGTCTACGTGAAAGGGCATCTGCTACCACGTTGTTCTTACCCTTGACATACTCAATGTCAAAGTCATATGTTTGGATCTCGCTGATCCACTTCTGCTGCCTCTCTTATAGCTACTTCTGCTCCAAAAAGAACTTGAGGCTGTTGTGGTCAGTCCTCACCCTAAACCTGTTACCCACCAAGTACTGCCAGTACTTAGCCAATGCATGCATGATGGCCAGCATCTCCTTGTCGTATATAGAATACAACCTCTCGTGCAGAAGGAGCTTCCGGCTCTCAAAGGCTATAGGGTGACCTCCCTGCATCAACACTGCGTCGATCCCCTCTCCCGACGCATCACACTCCAAAATAAATGGCTACGTAAAATCTGGCAACGCATGCACTGGGCAGCTACTCATAACCTCCTTGAACCTGTCAAAGGCTCGCTGCGCCTTATCTGACCAACTAAATGCCCCCTTCCTTGTCAAATCTGTCAGGGGTGCAGCAAGCTGCGAGAAACCTTTGACGAAGTTCCGGTAGTAAGTACAAATGCCAATGAATACTCGAAGTTCCGTCACATTTCTCGGCTCCGGCCATTCTCTGATGGCCCTGATCTTCTCCTCGTGGACCCTCACTCCGTCCACCCCTATGATGTGTCCTAGATACAACATCTACGTCAACCCAAACTCGCACTTGGAGAGTTTGGCATAGAACTGTTGCTCCTATAAGATACGCAATATCGTCTCAATGTGCTGGAAATGCTCCTCTCAAGTCCTGCTGTAAATGAGAATGTCATCAAAGAATACCAACACAAACTTTCTCAAGTGACTACGGAAGATGTGATTCATACAGGACTGAAATGTAGTTGGGGCGTTGGTTAACCCAAAAGGCATCACGAAGAACTCAAAGTGCCCATAGTGACACCTGAAGGCGGTCTTGGGAATGTCCTGCTCCCTCACACGAAACTGATGGTACCCAGATCTCAAATCAATCTTTGAGAAGAAACGTGCCCCTCTCAACTCGTCCATCAACTCATCGATCCTGGGTATGGGGTACCTGTTCTTCAAGGTCTTCTTGTTTAGGGCCCTGTAGTCAATGCACATCCTCAATGTACCGTCCTTCTTCTTCACCAACACCACAGAAGAAGCAAAAGGACTCGTGCTCGGTCGGATATGCCCAAGAGCCAGCAACTCCTGGACAGCCCACTCAATCTCATCCCGATAAGCCTTGGGGTGCCTATAGGGGGTGTTGATCACAACCTGTATGCCCTACTCAAGCTCGATGGTGTGCTCAAACCCCTGATCCGGTGGCTATCCTAGTGGAATCTCCCCAAACACTATGGCATACCAATCAAGGATGGACTGTATCTCTGGATGTACCATCTGCCCTGCAGTCCCTGCCTCTGACGCACGCAGTTCCACTGCCCACTCTATCTCTACCTTCCAGAAGACTGCCTCCATCCGATGAGCCAAAACAGTCTGAAGCGGATATGTGTGTTGTCCCCGTATCTTCTCATGCCTCCCTGTCTTCTCATCATCCCACTCCATCTCTAGGGTCTTCCAATCTGTCGTGACCTTCCCTAGAGTGATAAGAAACTGAACACCCAGTATCATGTTGGTGTCTGGAATATTGACCACGAAAAAATGGTCAGTCAACGTGTAGGTGCCCATAGTCACTGAAAGCTCTGGAACATAACGATCACACGTCATGGTCTGATCTCTTGGGACCAAGACTGAAACCCATCGAAGCTCTCTGTCTGTATACCTCTCCGCTCAACCATCTGGGCATCGATGAAGTTGTGGGTCACCCCACTATCCACCAAAATTGATACTCACTGGCCACGTACTATCCCCCGTACGCGTAGCGTCAGATACTTGGGAACTCCTCGCAATGCTGCAAGGGCCCCTCCGATAGGTGCAAAAGATGCACCACCTGCTGCTGCTGGTGGAAGTGGCAAAGGTCCCTGTATGGCATGGCTATCTCCTGCCTCCACATCATCCTCGCCATCCTCTTCTCCACTGCTCTCGGAGAAGACCTCAATAAAATGTGCTTTTCCAGCAGCACATCTATGTCCCAGCGCCCACGGCTCTTGACATGTGAAGCACAACTGCTTCTTCTTCAGCTCCCTCCTGGCATTGTCATCAACCTGTACTCATCTTGGATTCCCTTTTGGAGGAGGAACCCTCACATCCTTCCCCTTAGACTGAAAAGTCTGTCTCTAGCGGTAAGGTGTCCGGGTCCTGGGTAAGACATCCTGTAAGTCCCGGGTCCTGCCGATAGCGTCCTGGAGTGTGGCCAGTTTAGTGGAACGGACTAAACCCCGAAGTGGCTCTGCTAACCCCTCAACATACATATAGACCCTCCGTGCCGTGGATAGGTCTAACACCATCACAAAGACTCTCAAGAAATCTGCAATGTAGGTCTCTGGGCTCCCTGTCTGTTTGAGCCTCGTCAGCTCAACAAAATGCTGCTCTGGATCCCTGCAATCAAATCGCTCCATCAGTCTCCTGGTAAACTCGGCATATGTCGTCACTGTGGAGTGCCCAAGTGTAACCATCCCATGAAACCACCAATCCTGGGCCTCACCATCCAAATGCAATGTTGCCACCTTGATGGCCTGTGTCTCCGAGATCTGGTTAAGCTGAAAATAAATTTCCAGCGTCTCCACCCAAGACTTTGTCGAACTATTAGATGAACCATCAAACGTGGGCAAGTGGAATCTACTCACTGCACAGTGGGTGTCACCATCATGGTAATGCCAGTAACCTCTGTGATGGTCGCGGGGTCTACTATCTCGCTGGAGTTGAACAAAATCTCTGAATGAGAGGGCTTCCCTGAACTCCTGCCCATAGGCCTAGTACTCCGCAAAATAATCGCCCATATGTCCAGGTTCTGCCTCCTACTGGGCTATGGCCCCCGTGTCGACTCCTAAGAACTTGGGCATGGTAGAGCGTGTAGGAGCATGTGAGGCCACCTGCTGCGCAGTATCACGCTGCTCTGGCAAATGGTGGGAGGCGCACAATCCCTCACCAATCTAAAAAACCCATGGGCTCTCACGCTGTCTGGCCTCTACTGTCGTGAATCTCTGGCCCATCACCTCAATCTGCCTTGACAGACCCTGCACGGATTTGAGGAGCATATCCGCAAATCTCTTCCCGTCATCATCTGCCATCGGATCCACCTGCTCTGCATCCACCACCGACTCCTCCTGTTCTGCGTCCACCACCGGAACATAGTCTCCCTCTCCGTAGGTATTCTCCAACCTACGCTCAGTGTCTCTGTACCTCCTACCTTTGTAACAAATGTAGGGTTTTTCCCCCGGTGTCATAGATTGCTAGCTCCACAGGCTGAGCCAGATCTATGCTCTGATACCACTGTAATATCCCTAACTCGGAATATTCCTCAAACCCCAGCAAAAACTCCAACCAAATACGTGCAAATGATATAATAACCCAGAAGTGACAAAATAACAGTGGAACAACATATAATAATGTAAATCGGAAATATAAACAGACACACAAGAAATGCAGCGTAAAGTGCTAAGCCATTTTATGATACTGAGCAATAAGATAAGTACAGTAGGTGATCAGAAAGATGGCACCTCGACTTGCATAAGGCAAGTGAAGAAATACTCTCAGAATAACAAAGAATGGCCTCTCTGCGTGGATGTTGCTACTGTGCTACTGCTACTGCTAGAAAACAACTGACGATTTGGGGCTGCTCCCCTCCTTGGAATAAGCCGAAACTCTAGATTCGAGCTCTACTCAAGAAACCCAGAAAAACCCAAAAAGCTCTCCTGAAATAGCCGACCCCCGAAAATCACCCCCTTGGGGTTCTGCGCAGTTCCTCAGTGCTTTGTGCTGCCACTGAAGGAAACCCCTCTAAACTCCGCCTGAAACTCTGCCTGAAATCCTCGAATAGGCAAGGGTTGGTCCCCTGCTCAATCTCCCAGCATGAATCCTCCTGCAAAACCCCAACCCAACATTACTGCCAGAAAGAACTGCGTCCCTCTCCCAGTGATGCGTCGGTAGTCTTCCCAAAACGTTGTTGAATCTACTATTGGAATGCTGATAAAACTGCTGCTGAAATGCCAAAGGAAATACCTTGCCCGAGCAGGCACTCGAAGTCCCCCGGGGCTAAGAGCGAGATCTCCGAACGGAAACACTCAATGCACTAAACAGTGTTGCAGACTAGCTAAACAGCCAGCGTGCTCAAAAGTCGAAACGACTAGCTCAAAATGCACATAACTGAATGATCCAAAATGAGGGGGCTCCTCTCTATTCTATAGCCTCTACCTCTCACAATCCCTAGGTTCACCTCCTCCTGCGTGCTTCTCCTCTTGCCACGTGTTCTTCCCTCCTGCGCAGTCTTTCCATGTGTCTGCGTGGGCTCCATTTCTGCGTCCCCCTTTGGCCCCCTTGGCTCCTCTTTAAATCACAACATTTTGCTACTTACGAAGTGACTTTTTATTCTAAAGTGAGTTATGTCCCCCTTCCTCACTTTTTTATTTACAAATAACTATAGAAGGCAAAAATTGAACAAAATCGAATATTCCAATTAGCCATAGCTAATTAGGAATATTACATGATTTTTGAATGGACGCTACTTATGCTTTGTTGTGTGTTGTGTGGATATAGATTCTGGATTCCCACATTTCTCCAATGCAGCAACGTGTCCCCAAGTAGAGCCAAATGTTGACCACCACGTGTCAACTACCCGTAGCAGTACGCCCTCTTTTTTCGCAAAGGGGATATCGCTTGATCAACGTGTCCATGCTATTCGACTATCATCATCAGCCTATTCATGTTATTTTGTAAACCCAGTCTGCATATGTAAATTGTAAATAATCTTAGCAGATCTGTGTCATGTATGTAATTGCCTAGGTAAACCTAATCTTCTAATGATGATCTACGTTCCGAAAGGTTTTTTGTCTCACCGACCTATGGTCGACAAAGTTTTCTTTCAGCCTAACCCCAAAGCCGGAATGGATTTTGTCATTAGAATCTTAAGGGAGTTTTAGTGTGCTAGGCCGAGTCTATGTGAAAGTGATTTGGGAATAATCCTAACTATTTGGTTAGGTTATTTTATTACAAATTGCTTGATCTGATAGATTATGTTTGTGTCGCAGAATTGGGTAGTTTGTAAGTGTCTATATCAAATGGGTTTCCCCCCCTTAAGATGTAAAAATGTAAAAATCATGATGTAAAGTCTCTTGAGGGTTAGAAAAATAATTTATCCCCTCATAGGTCCTAGGTCCTAGTTAAATTTAAATTTTCCAAAAGTAAAATTCGTTGATCCTTTAAAAAAATTAAATATTAACTGGTCCAGGGACTAAGTTAAATGATTATTTTGCTAAATTTAAGGCCCTTGGTCCCTTGGGTTAAGTTGAAGTCAAAATTTTGAGGAAACTAATTCAAAAATTAGATTTTTTAATTAATTAAAATGCATGTAAATGATAATTTCGAGTTTCCTCATTATTTTAATTTCGACGGATGAGATTAAAAGATTTTTTGATTCTCATCAACGGTCGAGATCGATTTGACAAGGATCACTCAAACTAGCCGTTGGGAAATTTTTCTTTAAATAGGAGGTCAGTTGTCCATTGAGATCATTCGATCTGAGAGTCGTGTGCTAAGGAAAGCTCTCTTGTAATCCTTTTTTTATGCGCAAATAAAGAAAGACTTTGGGGTTAATCTATGTTGGTGTTACTCTTCGGAAAAATGTTGTAAGATGTTTTATTTTATTGCATAGATTTATTTTCAGCCATTGATGTTAGCTTATTGAAGAGTGACTTAGACATAGGTATCTTGTCTAATCACAGGGGTTTGAATGATAGTTTAATTTTTGAATATAATGGCAGGTATCTCCATTAGATCTGAATTTTATTGTCTTTTGCTCTCTCTATGTTAATGGTTGAATTAAGCTGTGCGGGAAATCCTTCGTGTTGAGATTACTGGGCATTCGGGGAAGTTCTCGACTGAATCAGCCAACTCCCGAATTGCATTCTCTGAAGAGCCCAGCTGGTTTTGATCCCGGGCTTATAATTAGAACTTTGTTGTGGATGCATGAAGGGTTTTTTGAAGCACCTCATCATAAATTTAATTTTTTTTAAAATATGTGTGGCATAATGATAAATCTGGCTATTTAGAGCCTTTAAACATTAATATTGTAATTATTTAGCTGGTTTTAGGGTTTTTAGTTTTGTTTTTTTTTGCATATTTTGTTTCTGAGTGTTTGTTTTTGTCATTACAGGTTGCAGATCTAAGGGTGGAGTTTTATTTTGAAGCCAAATCTAGGCATTGGAGAGTAAGATCTGGCCTAAGAACAATCTCTTTCAAGGGTATTATTTCTGTAATCCAGGGTTTTGAATTTTTTTACCTCGAGAAGATTCTGCAGGGATTTCATTAATAAATCTGAGACAATTTAATGTGGAAATTTTGGGGTTTCATTGACCTGCGATTTTCTACTTTGTTTGTTGCCCAGAATTATTTTCAAGCTTATTTTGCCTCGGGTTTTGTCCCTCACCCTTGCTATCCTCCATTCCCATGCAGCTGTCTCATTTTCTCACGCAAGCTTCATTCCTTGTCACGTCTTCCTCCAATCGACCTCCAAGCATATCTATTGAACCTTCACCTACAACAAGCTCACTCCTATTCACTGCTAAAACCCTGCGTCAACTCTAGTACTGCACTCTCTCCTCGCTCCAAACTACCCTCATCCCTGTCAGTGTGTATCCATACCCATCGTTCAGCTCAGCAAACGCGCTGCCTACTCCACTCAAACAACCATTCATGCATCCTCAGCTGCATTGTTGCTTCTCTTTGCCTGTGCGTAGCTTTCATCGCGGCCCTACCCACAACTCCTCATGCAGTTGAAGCCTCCACTAATCCACGTAACCATCACCAGCACGCTGCTTTTCCCTCTTGCATCACGCCATCTCTCACGCTGCCTATCCCCGTCATCTTCCCTTGCCATTCCGTAGCTCCTATCCTTCCTCTTTTCAAATTGCAAAATCAAATCAGTTGCCATTCCATCCTTTGCTCCCGCCGTCACAAACCCACAGCCAACCAAAGCACTCAAATATTTTATTTTGTATGTTATGCGGCTAGGGTTTTTTTTATTTGCATTTCATTTTCTTTTTAACTTTGGTGTGTTCATAGATTAGGTTTGACATATTTATGATTTTTTTTGGTTTTATTTTGATTTTAATCATTTAATAAGAATAAAAATAAGCATTGAGTTTTATTTAGTTAGGATTTAGACTTTATAAATTTTCATAGATCAAGTATTAGTTTTTATTTCGATTTCTTTTAGCTTAGCTTTTAGTCTTTAGTCTTAGTTTAGTTTAGCTTTATAATAAATCATCAAATAATAAAAAATATAAATATAAAAAATAAAACAGGGTCCAGAAGACATTTTTAGCCATTTGGATGTGCATGGTTATTAAAAAATTAAAAAAATATTCCAAAAGGATTTTCTAAGATTGTGGATTTAAAGCTTTGAAAGAAAGATTTTAATGGTGTCAGTATTTTATCATTTTAGGATTTTACTATAGTTGAATGTGCTTAAATTTTTATCTGGAATTTAACTATTGGAAAACGATAAATTTTCCCAAGTGTGGAATTTCAAGCATAATCATTTTAAATTCTAGGTGCCTAGCTTTTAAATTTTATGGTTATTCAAAGTATTCTATTCTTTGAAAATTTAATTGTTGGAGCTTTGCTAGGTCATTGATCGTAATTGCTTGGTTGATTTAGTGCTTATCGTATGCTAGACATTTCAATAAATATCTTCAAGCAATTGCTAAGCATCAAATCAATTATTCGATTTTCACTTCATCTAGCAAAGGCACTGGTCTTAAGTATTTAAAGGGCTAATCATTTTTCAAAATCAATCAAGTGTTTGATTCCCTCGTTGTGTCCTCCCAACCCAGCTGATTCCCAGTTGGTCTTCTTTTATCCCATAGGGTCTACCCCCTTTAGCCTAGGGAGACGGCTTGAACGGAGAGATCAGAGATCAAGGTGACAGCCCCCGATCTGAGCGTTGTCGTGGTGCGTAGACACTCTGTGCGACAACATTTTTTGGTGCCGTTGCCAGAGATATTTTATTCTCGGCGTTTCAACAACATTTTGTCATCATTCTTCTCATTTTAGCCGGCAACACCAACATTTTTTGGCGTCGATGACGGGGATAGAGTTTTTTTGTCCTTGGTCCTCACGACATTCATCTTTTCAATCAGCTCATCTTTTTGGCCATTCATTAGCCTGTCAAACGGCCAACATTTTTTGGCATCATTTGATCTTTTCATCGCCCTACCTTTCATCATATCGTTTAATTGAACCTTTAGCACCTGGACTTCTCAATTCATTTCTTGTTTGGG
The DNA here is from genome assembly GCA_000404065.3 of Pinus taeda. Classification (NCBI taxonomy): domain Eukaryota; kingdom Viridiplantae; phylum Streptophyta; class Pinopsida; order Pinales; family Pinaceae; genus Pinus; species Pinus taeda. The sequence goes on from APFE030968620.1 coordinate 88,233, forward strand.
TGGCGACTCCATTTCTTTTCATTTATTTTTCCCAGACAAGAAGCCTCCCTTATATCTAGTTGTTTGTTGCCTTTTGAATCCTAGAGTTAGATTCATGTTCAAGTGGCGACTCCACTTCTTTCATCTCTTGATTTTCTTGAGCAGAGATCTCTCTCTATCATCCATTTGGTCCCTCATTATTCATCATGGATTATTCGTTTACCCCGTGTCATTTTACTGATGTTCTCCATGATATTCCGGAAGTGGCCATTTCTAAATTCTTTGTTCTCTAGTGGTGATTCAGTCACTGTTAGAAAGCATCTATGCAGGTTTTCTTGTATAATGTTCATATATTGTAGACCTCCTCAATATGATCATGAAGATGTCAAAATGCGACTATTTGTCTTTTCTTTAGAGGGTGATGCTTTGAATTGGTTTAATAATTCTCCCGAAGACTCTTTCACTTCTTTACAAGACATTGTCAATGCTTTTAGCGATAGATATGGTTATCAAGATAGCTCGCCTTGTGCCCCTAAAATTGTGCAACATAATGAAAGTAACCTTATGAAGGGTCCAGCTGTCGATGAAAGATTTCAAGACAATTCTTCATATCAAAATGTGCCATCCACCTGTACCGTTGCAGATCAAATCCATGATAGTGGAAAAGTAGGGACAAATTGTAAAATCAGTGTCGACAATGAAAGGGAAAATCAGAAGCAAATTATAGAAGAACTAATGCGGCTGCTAAAAGATATGGAGATCAATCAAGAAAAATTTGTAACTGATTATGCCAATGAAATGAGAACTTTATACACCCACCTGAAAAAGCGAGATAAGGAAATGGAAACCATGAAAGCTAATCAAGCAAAATTCTAGCAAAAGTTATTACTATATGAAGATCTATCATGAATTCGATTTATACATTGGCTACTCAGCATGAAAGAGAAACTTATCGCATGTTAGACATAAAAAGAACATACTTGAATAGAACAGAAGATAAGCTATAAGTTTGTATTGCAATGCATGATCGGTATGCCAATGAAATGAGAACTTTATACACCCACCTGAAAAAGCGAGATAAGGAAATGGAAACCATGAAAGCTAATCGAACCAATCGAAAGCAATGAAGATTGCCTGAAAGCAGGCAAATGCTCAGTATTCACTATATTGAACGCATCTGATGCCATGGGGCATCTCTGTATTGTATTTCTAACATTATGCCCTGTTATTTCAGGGTTTCATTTTGTAGTTAGATCTGGTTTTTCGTTTTGTTAGACTAGTTAATAAATGAAGAGCTTATATCTTTCCCGTGCTTAACGTTATATGATGATTTTTGGATGGACGCTACTTATGTTTTGTTGTGTGTTGCGTGGATGCAGATTCTGGATTCTCACATTCCTCCAATGCAGCAACGTGTCCCAAAGTAGAGCCAGATGTTGACCACCACGTGTCAACTACTCGTAGCAGTACACCCCCTTTTTTCGCAAAGGGGATATCGCTTGATCAACATGTCTGTGCCATTCGACTATCACCATCAACCTATTCATGTTATTTTGTAAACCCAGTGTGCATGTGTAAATTGTAAATAATCTTAGCAGATCTGTGTCATGTATGTAATTGCCTAGATAAACCTAATCTTCTAGTGATCTACGTTCCAGAAGGTTTTTTGTCTCACCAACCCATGGTTGGCAGAGTTTTCCTTCAGCCTAACCCCAAAGCCGGAATGGATTTTGTCATTAGAATCTTAGGGGAGTCCTAGTGTGATAGGTCGAGTCTATGTAAAAGTGATTTGGGAGTAATCCTAACTATTTGGTTAGGTTATTTTATTACAAATTGCTTGATCTGCTAAATTATGTTTGTGTCGCAGAACTGGGTAGTTTGTGAGAGTCTATATCAAATGGGTTTGCCCCCTTAAGATGTAAAAATGTAAAAGTCATGATGTAAGTCTCTTGAAGGTTAGAAAAATAATTTATCCCCTCATAGGTCTTAGTTAAATTTAAATTTTCCAAAGGTAAAATTCGTGGATCCTTTGAAAAAATTAAATGTTAACTGGTCTAGGGACTAAGTTAAATGATTATTTTGCTAAATTTTAGGCCCTTGGTCCCTTGGGTTAAGTCAAAGTCAAAATTTTGAAGAAATTAATTCAAAAATTAAATTTTTTAATTAATTAAAACGCATTTAAATGATAATTTTGAATTTCCTCATTATTTTAATTTCGACGGATGAGATTAAAAGATTTTTTGATTCTCATCAACGGTCGAGATCGATTTGACAAGGATCACTCGAACTAGTCGTTGGGAAATTTTTCTTTAAATAGGAGGTCAGTTGTCCATTGAGATCATTCGATCTGAGAGTCGTGTGCTAAGGAAAGCTCTCTTGTAATCCTTTTCTTTATGTGCGAATAAAGAAAGACTTTGGGGTTAATCTACGCTGGTGTTACTCTTCGGAAAAATGTTGTAAGATGTTTTATTTTCTTGCATAGATTTATTTTCAGCCATTGATGTTAGCTTATTGAAGAGTGACTTAGACACAAGTATCTTGTCTAATCACTGGGGTTTGAATGATAGTTTAATTTCTGAATATAATGGCAAGTATCTCCATTAGATTTGAATTTTATTGTCGTTTTCTCTCTCTATGTTAATGGTTGAATTAAGCTGTGCAGGAAATCCTTGGTTTTGAGATTACTGGGCGTTCAGGGAAGTTCTCGGCTGAACCAGCCAACTCCCGGATTGCATTTTTTGAAAAGCCCAGCTGGTTTTGATCCCGGGCTTATAATTAGAACTTCTGTTGTGGATGCATGAAGGGTTTTCTAAAGCAACTCATCTTAAATTTTAAATTTTAAAAAATATGTGTGGCATATGACAAATCTGGCTATTTAGAGCCTTTAAACTATGAATATTGTAATTATTTAGCTGGTTTTAGGGTTTTTAGTTTTGTTTTTTTTTTCCATATTTTGTTTATATTTTATTTCTGGGTGTTTGTTTTTGTCATTACAGGTTGTAGATCCGAGGGTGGAGTTTTATTTTGAAGCCAAGATCTAGGCCCTGGAGGGTAAGATCTGGCCTCAGAACAATCTCTTGCAAGGGCATTATTTATGCGATCCAGGGTTTTAAATTTTTTACCTGGAGAAGATTCTGCAGGGATTTCATTAATAAATCTGAGACAATTTAATCTGGAAATTTTGGGGTTTCATTGAGCTGCAATTTTCTACTTTGTTTGTTGCCCAGAATTATTTTCAAGCTTATTTTGCCTTGGGTTTTGTCCCTCACCCTTGTTGTCCTCCATTCCCACGCAGCTGTCTCATTTCCTCACGCAAGCTTCATTCCTTGTCACGCCATTCCTCCAATCGACCTCCAAGCATATCCGTTGAACCTTCACCTGCAGCAAGCTCGCTCTTATTCACTTCTAAAACCTTGTGTTAACTCCAGTACTGCACTTTCTCCTCGCTCCACACTACCCTCATCCTTGTCAGTGTGTATCCATACCCATCGTTCAGCTCAGCAAACATGCTGCCTACTCCAGTCAAATAGCCATTCACGCATCCTCAGCTGCATTGTTGCTTCTCTTTGCCTGCGCGTAGCTTTCATCGTGGCCATGTTATCACCCCAAGAAACTCTCCTAGGTTGTATATCAGAGATGCTCGGGAACATTAGAAACTCAACAAAATGTTGGAAATGGATGAATGGAAGGAATGATGCATATTCAAGCCAGATAATCACTTCTACTATGCTTAACCCCAGACATGGGTGAACACCCCTAGACTACAAGGCTTTAGACCACCAACTACTCACAGTTTAAGGAAAATGTGAAGATGGAGAACACTGATCACGCCAGCAGATACACAGTACCCTGTGATGGCCAGCTGCAACCAGTTATAAGGTCTGTAAATCTATTTTTTAAATGCATAGACAGGATGACAGCTCTCTAGTATTAAAACAACAGAAACCTGCATACAAATTCAATGATACATGCTAGATTCTAACATAGAGGTGGGATGACAGCCCCTCTAATGCTAAATACCAAGAGAACATAAAAAATGCATGTAGACACAGCTTGGAACAAAGAAGAAGAAGTGGAAAGTGAGCAATTGACAACAAAAGAAGCTTGCATTAGCTGAAAATGCAGACCAGAAGCTGCAGGTATCATAATAATTACAGTCTCCAGAAGTTAAATATTACATCAGAACCCAAAACCATCAACCCTCTCCCTATCTCTCGTCTGGGTATATAAAGAGTTTGATTACAAAAAATGTTGCTAACCTGTGCGTGGAGGGGTCATAATGGACCACCAACCACATTTACAATCTAATATGGGCCTGTGATACAGATCTGACTGCTTTAATGGACAAAATCGGCCTTTTCGAATGCTCTGTTGTACTTCTTGAGCAGGCGGAGTGTAATATGGATGAAGCACTATAACTGATAAATGCGCTGATCTGCTCGAGGTATGTCCTCTTCCCCTCGGCCATATTGCTTGTGCGGTGGTTTGTTGCACTGTACTGCTCCATGACTGCTTTGACGGTTTGGGATGAGCTGTGTGTGCTATGTTGTTGCCTTTCTTATCTCTTAAAAATGCTTAACTTTCACTGTTTTCTGTTGTATACAAAAAATTATGTGCCATTGAGAACTCCAGCCCATTCTGCTTCTTTTGGACTTCAAAAAGTCCAGAAACATGATTAGCTCCTCTATCGGGTTCGCCCTTCGGGTCGCAGTCGCATATCGCAGCCGGTTGATCCCTTGCTTTTCTTTATATTTAGAAATCCATGAAAAACGCTGGAAACAATGAGAAATTGCCTTTGGCGGACTTCAAATACATATATTTCACTTCCCGGACCCCTTTTGGGTCCGAGTCTCATCGCTATCGGCACTCACCCAAGGCTCCCTTTGTATTTTCATTTATCTAACGAAAATATACCAAATACGTTGAAAACGACTTGCGAGCGGGCTCGAAATTTTATAATAAATCCTTTGTAATACCATCGGGTCCGGCTCGTCGGATCGCATGCATGTCTTATGTGAAGGCGCTGCCCCTTTGGTTTTGCCGATAGCGATACGCCAATGCAACGTGAGCCGTTGATTTGCCAGCGCAATCGATGGTCCTCGCTTAATTGCTGATCTCCATTGCCAGCGCAATCGATGGTCCTCGCTTAATTGCTGATCTCCATTGCCATCGCCCTTTTGAAAGCGCCGATTGCGATATTGCTGCGGACCCGACTACCCCATTATAGCCTGATTAATAGAATTATCATATCCGATAGGGCAATCGCTCATCGGTCATCGGCGATGTTATGAAACATGGCTTAAAAGGGACCTACTGGAAGCTCCGATTGCAATCCGCCGATTATATATGGGCCGTTGATCTGCCAGATCTAACGGCTATCATGCAATGCCCAGTTTAAGCCTGCGGAAATGCATTTGCATATTTTTAGAGTGTTTTGAGCCTCCCGATAGTGCATTTCCGCTCTCCCAAGGGCACTCCTCTTGCAACTATTTCGATCGGTGGATGGCCTTTGACCAAAACTTGGGAATTTCAACAGCATGCATGGATCCCTTGGCATGAATTTAAGCAGATTTGCAGACTTTGGGAGTGTTTTTTGGATCCATTTTATCCTTTTGTATAGCTGCGCTAACAGGCCCTACCCACAGCTCCTCACGCAGCTGAAGCCTCCACTGATCCATGCAGCTATCACCAACGCACTGCTTTTCCCTCTTGCATCATGCCATCTCTCACGCTACCTATCTCCGCCGTCTTCCCTTGCCATTCCGTAGCTCCTATCCTTCCTCTTTTCAACCTGCAAAATCAAATCAACTGTCATTCCATCCTTTGCTCGCGTCGTCACAAACCCGCAATCAACCAAAGCACTCAAATTTTTTATTTTGTATGCTGTGTAGCTAGGGTTTTTTTTATTTGGTTTCATTTTCTTTTTAACTTTGGTGTGTTCATAGATTAGGTTTGACATATTTATGAATTTTTTTTGTTTTATTTTGATTTTAATCATTTAATAAAAATAAATAAAAAATAATACTTTGAGTTTTATTTAGTTAAGATTTAGACTTTATAAATATTTCATAGATCTGGTATTAGTTTTTATTTTCGATTTCTTTTAGCTTAAGCTTTTAGTCTTTAGTCTTTAGTTTTAGTTTAGTTAATTTTATAATAAATCATCAAATATAAATAAAATAAAAATAATAAAAAATAAAATAAAAAAATAAAAAAGGACCCCAAAGACATTTTTAGCCATTTGGATGTGTATGGTTATTAAAAAATAAAAAAAAAAATCTTCCAAAAGGATTTTCTAAGATTGTGGATTTAAAGCTTTGAAAGAAAAGATTTTTATGGTGTCAGTATTTTATCATTTTACTATAGTTGAAGGTTCTTAAATTTTTATCTGGAGTTTAACTATTGGAAAACGATAAATTTTCCCAAGTCTGGAATTTCAAGCATAATCATTTTAAATTCTAGGTGCCTAGCTTTTAAATTTTGTGCTTATTCAAAGTATCTCTCTTTTGAAAATTTAAGTTCTGGAGCTTTGCTAGGTCATTGAAAGTTATTGCTTGGTTGATTTAGTGCTTATCGTATTCTAGACATTTCATTAAATATCTTCAAGCAATTGCTAAAAGGTTTGTTCATATTTATATTTCCTAAGCATCAAATCAATTATTCGATTTTCACTTCATCTAGCAAAGGCACTGGTCTTAAGTATTTAAAGGGCTAATCATTTTTCAAAATCAATCAAGTGCTTGATTCCCTCGCTGTGTCTTCCAAGCCAGTTGAATCCCAGTTGGTCTTCTTTTATCCCATATGGTCTACCCCCTTAGCCTAGGGAGATGGCTTAAACGAAGGGATCAGAGGTTAGGGTGACAGCCCCTGGTCTGAGCGTTATCGCGGTGCGTAGACACTCTGTGCGACAACATTTTTTGGCGCCGTTGCCGGGGATATTTTATTCTTGATGTTTCAACGACATTTCGTCATCATTCTTCTCATTTCTCATCTTCTCATTTTAGCCGGCAACGCCAACATTATTTGGCGTCGTTGCCGAGAATAGAGTTTTTCTGTCCTTGGTTGTCACAACATTCATCTTTTCAATCATCTCATATTTTCCACCATTCATTAGCTTGTCAAATGGCCAACATTTTTTGGCATCATTTGATCTTTTCATCGCCCTGTCTTTTGTCATACCGTTTAATCGTACCTTTAGCACCTGCACTTCTCAGTTCATTTCTTGTTTGGGTGGCGACTCCATTTCTTTTCATTTATTTTTCCCAGACATGAAGCCTCCCTTATATTTGGTTGTTTGTTGCCTTTTGGATCCTAAAGTTAGATTCATGTTCAAGTGGCGACTCCACTTTTTTCATCTCTTGATTTTCTTTAGCAAAGATTTCTCTCTATCATCCATTTGGTCTCTCATTATTCATCATGGATTATTCGTTTACCCCGTGTCATTTTACTGATGTTCTCCATGATATTCCGGAAGTGGCCATTTCTAAATTGCCTTTGTTCTCGGGTGGTGATTCAGTCGCTATTAGAAAGCATCTATGTAGGTTTTCTCGTATAATGTTCATATATTGTAGACCTCCTCAATATGATCATGAAGATGTCAAAATGCGTCTATTTGTCTTTTCTTTAGAGGGTGATGCTTTGAATTGGTTTAATAATTCTCCTAAAGACTCTTTCACTTCTTTACAAGACATTGTCAATGCTTTTAAAGATAGATATGGTTATCAAGATAGCTTGCCTTGTGCCCCTAAAATTGTGCAACAGAAAGAAAGTAATCTTATGAAGGGTCCAGCTGTCGATGAAAGATTTCAAGACAATTCTTCATATCAAAATGTGCCATCCACCTGTACCATTGCAGATCAAATCCATGATAGTGGAAAAGCAGGGGCAAATTGTAAAATCAGTGTTGATAATGAAAGGGAAAATCAGAAGCAAATTATAGAAGAACTAATGCAGCTGGTAAAAAATATGGAGATCAATCAAGAAAAATTTGTAACTGATTATGCCAGTGATGTGAGAACTTTATACATCCACATGGAAAAGCGAGATAAGGAAATGGAAACCATGAAAGCTAATCATGATAGGGAAATTAATTCTATGCAAAACAAGTTATTAACTATGGATGAAGAAATGACTATCATGACATTCGATTATAATAATCAGTTGGCTACCATGCAAGAAAATCATAAGAAAGAGATAAACTCTATACAACATTGCTTGATGACCATAAAGGAAAAGAACGATAAAGTAATAAAATATATGAAAGAAGACCATGCCAGGGAAATCAGTGCTATGAAGGTTGAACACTCTAGCCAGATGGATGCCATACAAGTACAGAAATTTCAACAGCGGTCAGAGGATGAAAGAAACCAAGAAACGTCAATAGATTAGAAGCCTCCTTATCTGCTACAACAAGCTCCATCTTATTATGAGGAGGTCATTGGTTCGATTGAAAGGTTACCCAGATAAAATTGAAAACAATAAAGATCAGATGCAAAATGAAGAAAGATATGTCACGCATATCTTACATACTTCATCTGAGAGTTTTGAAGCAAAATGTTCCACAAAGAAAAAATGCAAGAGAAAGAGAATGAGAAAGCAATTTGATGCATTAGATGGCCGCGAGCAATTGGATTTTCAAATAGGAAAAAGTCCATTGTTATGCAGGATTGGACATGGCACATCCGAGAAACAGCCGACAGATTTGCCTGAAAGCAGGCAAATGCTCAGTGTTCACTATATTGAACTCATCTAATGCCATGGGGCATCTCTATATTGTATTTCTAACCTTATGCCCTGTTATTTTAGTGTTTCATTTTCTAGTTAGATCTGGTTTTTCATGTTGTTAGACTAGTTAACAAATGAAAAGCTTATATCTTTCATGTGCTTAACTTTATATGATGATTTTTGGATGGACGCTACTTATGTTTTGTTGTGTGTTGTGTGGATGCAGATTCTGGATTCTGACATTCTCCAATGCAGCAACGTGTCCCCAAGTAGACCCAGATGTTGACCACCACGTGTCAACTACCCGTAGCAGTACACCCCTTTTTTCGCAAAGGGGATATCACTTGATCAACGTGTCAGTGACATTCGACTATCATCTTCAGCCTATTCATGTTATTTTGTAAACCAAGTCTGTAGGTGTAATTGTAAATAATCTTAGCAGATCTGTGTCATGTATGTAATTGCCTAGGTAAACCTAATCTTCTAGTGATGATCTACGTTCCGAAAGGTTTTTTATCTCAACGACCCATGGTCGGCAGAGTTTTCCTTTAGCCTAACCCCAAAGCTGAAATGGATTTTGTTATTAGAATCTTAGGGGAGTCTTAGTGTACTAGGTCGAGTCTATGTAAAAGTGATTTGGAAATAATCCTAACTATTTGGTTAGGTTATTTTATACAAATTGCTTGATCTGCTAGATTATGTTTGTGTCGCAGAACTGGGTAGTTTGTGAGGGTCTATATCAAATGGGTTTTCCCCCTTAAGATGTAAAAATGTAAAAATCATTATGTAAAGTCTCTTGAGGGTTAGAAAAATAATTTATCCCCTCATAGGTCCTAGGTGTCAGTTAAATTTAAATTTTCCAAAGGTAAAATTTGTGGATCCTTTAAAAAAATTAAATCTGAACTAGTCCAAGGACTAAGTTAAATGATTATTTTGCTAAATTTTAGGCCCTTGGTCCCTTGGGTTAAGTCAAAGTCAAAATTTTGAGGAAATTAATTCAAAAATTAAATTTTGAATTAATTAAAATGTACTTAAATGATAATTTCGAATTTCCTCACTATTTTAATTTCGACAGAGGAGATTAAAAGATTTTTTTTATTCTCATCAACGGTCGAGATCGTTTTGACAAGGATCACTCGAACTAGCCTTGGGGAAATTTTTCTTTGAATAGGATGTCAGTTGTCCATTCAGATCATTCGATCTAAGAGTCGTGTGCTAAGGAAAGCTCTTTTGTAATCCTTTTTTTTATGTGCGAATAAAGAAAGACTTTGGGGTTAATCTATGTTGGTGTTACTCTTCGGAAAAATGTTGTAAGATGTTTTATTTTCTTGCATAGATTTATTTTCAGCCATTGATGTTAGCTTATTGAAAAGTGACTTAGACACAGGTATCTTGTCTAATCACTAGGGTTTGAATGATAGTTTAATTTATGAATATAATGGCAGATATCTCCATTAGATCTGAATTTTATAGTCGTTTTCTCTCTCTATGTTAATGGTTGAATTAAGTTGTGCAGGAAATCCTTGGTTTTGAGATTACTGGGCGTTCGAGTAAGTTCTCAGCTGAACCAGCCAACTCCCAGATTGCATTTTCTGAAGAACCCAGCTGGTTTTGATCCCGGGCTTATAATTAGAACTTTTGTTGTGGATGCATGAAGGGTTTTCTGAAGCACCTCATCTTAAATTTAAAATTTTAAAAAATACTTGTGTGGCATAATGACAAATCTAACTATTTAGAGCCTTTAAACTGTGAATATTGTAATTATTTAGCTGGTTTTAGAGTTTTTTGTTTTGTTTTTTTTTTGCATATTTTGTTTCTAGGTGTTTGTTTTTGTCATTACAAGTTGCAAATCCGAGGGTGGAGTTTTATTTTGAAGCCAAACCTAGGCCCTGGAGGATAAAATTTGAGTTGCAAATCCGAGGGTGGAGTTTTATTTTGAAGCCAGACCTAGGCCCTGGAGGGTAAGATCTGGCCTCAGAAAAATCTCTTGCAAAGGCATTATTTCTGCAATCCAGGGTTTTAAACTTTTTTACCTGGAGAAGATTCTGCAGGGATTTCATTAATAAATCTGAGACAATTTAATCTGGAAATTTTGGGGTTTCATTGAGCTGCGGTTCTCTACTTTGTTTGTTGCCCAGAATTATTTTCAAGCTTATTTTGCCTCGGGTTTTGTCCCTCACCCTTGTTATCCTCCATTCCCACGCAGTTGTCTCATTTCCTCACGCAGTGTTCATTCCTTGTCACGTCGTCCCTCCAATCGACCTCCAAGCATATCCATTGAAACTTCACCTATAGCAAGCTCGCTCCTATTCACTACTAAAACCCTGCATTAACTCCAGTAATGCACTTTCTCCTCACTCCACACTACCCTCATCCCTGTCAGCGTGTATCCATACCCATCGTTCAACTCAACAAACGCGCTGCCTACTCCACTCAAACAACCATTCACGCATCCTCAGCTGCATTGTTGCTTCTCTTTGCCTGTGCGTAGCTTTCATCGCGCGGCTACCCATAGCTCCTCACGCAGCGGAAGCCTCCACTGATCCACGCAGCAATCACCAGTGTGCTGCTTTTCCCTCCTGCATCACGCCATCTCTCACGCTGCCTATCCTCGTCGTCTTCCTTTGCCATTCCGCAGCTCCTATCCTTCCTCTTTTCAACCTGCAAAATCAAATCAACTGCCATTCCGTCCTTTGCTCCCGTAGTCAACCAAAGCACTCGAATTTTTTATTCTGTATGCTATGCGGCTAGGGTTTTTTATTTGCGTTTCATTTTCTTTTTAACTTTGGTGTGTTCATAGATTAGGTTTGACATATTTATGATTTTTTTTGGTTTTATTTTGATTTTAATCATTTAATAGAAAAAACAAAAAAACAAAAAACTTTGAGTTTTATTTAGTTAGGATTTAGACTTATAAATTTTCATAGATCAGGGATTAGTTTTTATTTTCGATTTCTTTTAGCTTAGCTTTTATTCTTTAGTCTTTTATTTTAGTTTAGTTTAGTTTTATAGTAAATCATCAAATAATAAAAATATAAATATAAATAATCTAAATAAAAAAGGATCCCAAAGACATTTTTTAGTCATTTGGATGTGTATGGTTATTAAAAAATTAAAAAAAAAACTTCCAAAAGGATTTTCTAAGATTGTGGATTTAAAGCTTTGAGAGAAAATATTTTAATGGTGTCAGTGTTTTATCATTTTACTATAGTTGAAGGTGCTTAAATTTTTATCTGGAGTTTAACTATTGGAAGAAGATAAATTTTCCCAAGTCTGGAATTTCAAGCATAATCGTTTTAAATTCTAGGTGCCTAGCTTTTAAATTTTGTGGTTATTCAAAGTATTCTATCTTTTGAAAATTTAATTGTTGGAGCTTTGCTAGGTCATTGAACGTTATTGCTTGGTTGATTTAGTGCTTATCGTATGCTAAACATTTCAGTAAATATCTTCAAGCAATTGCTAAAAGGTTTGTTCATATTTATATTTCCTAAGCATCAAATCAATTATTCGATTTTCACTTCATCTAGCAAAAACACTAGTCTTAAGTATTTAAAGGGCTAATCATTTTTCAAAATCAATCAAGTGCTTGATTCCCTCACTGTGTCTCCCGAGCCAGCTGATTCCCAATTGGTCTTCTTTTATCCCATAGGGTCTACCCCCCTTAGCCTAGGGAGACAGCTTAAACGGAGAGATCAGGGATCAGGGTGACAACCCCTGGTCTAAGCGTTGTCGTGGTGCGTAAACACTCTGTACGACAACACGTTGGAAGCTGAGTCTGTCGCCTTGTAAACATGATACACTGAACACAGCATTCGAGGAGATTGCTTGCCCGTACTTCTCAGTTCACCTGGAGGTATTCTGCAGTTCACGGTTACCTAACAATCCCTTTTGCCTAGATTATCCTGAGTAGTTGTTTTAGTCTTTTTGACTCTTTAAATTTAAAAGATCATCGAGCACTTGTCCTTTCGAGCTCGTTAACTCCGAAAGCGACTAGAGTCACCTTTCGCCCTTTTCTCGACTCTTAAAATATGAAAAGGCTTGTTTCAGTGTCTTAAAAGTTAAAATTAACTGCCCACGAAATATTCCTGGTTAAAGTTATCTTCCTTAGTTATTCTTTAGGGTCGATTCCAATGGCAACATTCCCAGAGTCTACCAATCAAGGGTTCCCCTCGGATGGGAATCCTAGTCATTTTCCGTCTTTTGGAAATGTTGGTGCTCCTTATATGGCAACGTTGTCCCTCCCTGGGTTAATCATTGGTTTACCTGTCTGGTTATTTTCAACCTCGGTGGTCCCGAGTGTCCAGACTCCTGTGCAAACGTCTCCTTCATTTGAATCACATCACGTTGATTCTAAATTTGACCTCTCACCTTCTTCCCTTATTTCTTCACCTTCCTCTTCTACTTCGCCTGGTGAAAGTTTCAAATCTAGTAACCAGGAGGCTAAGAAGAAGAAGACAAAGACGAAGAAGAAGTCAGATAAGCGAGAGGCCAACCGTGCAACTATTACTCTTAACGCACCTCCTGTAGACGAACCTTCTGATCCTCCACAGAAGGTGACCATCTCCTTCGACATTGTCCTGGCATTCCCAGAATCTTAGAGGTATGGTCTCAAGACCTAAACTGACCATCCCCGTCGACCTTTGGAGATCATTTCAATGTTACGCCTTTAGCTAGCAATGGTAAGTAGAAAGGGAAGATTAGATTCCCCTGTAAGTTATGTGAAGGAAAGCATCTTCTTCACCTTTGTCCTTCTATGGATAAAGCTTCCAAAGTTTTGGAAAACCTTGCAGCTCCTCAACCCCAACTTCATGTTGGCTATCAGAGGCTTTCTTCTAACCTATGTTGCACGGGTTCCCGAACCCGGGGGTGGGGTTCTCGAACCCGTCCTGGGTTCTCGAACCCAAGTACCGGATTCTTGTATGGGTGCTTCTGAGAAGAACCCATAAGAATCGGGTTCTTCTATGAAGAACCAGGTTCTCCATTAAAAATAATTGGGTTCTTTTGTCTTGACAGGTACGAAGAACCCTGATGATGGGTACTTGGAACCCCAAAATCGGGTTCTTTGGAATTCATTTTAGTTTTTATTTTTAAATTTTTAATTAATTTAATGGGCTTCCCTAATATTCCAAGTAGCTAGTTCTGCATCTTTCGAGAGGAATTTGAGTACTTATGCCTTTATCCATTCAGTAAAGAGAAATAGGTTGGGCTCAAAAAAGGCAGAGAACTTAGTGTACATTCATAGCACACTGTCTCATATCTCAAAAAGATCTTGTTTACAAGGAGGGTCCTTTCAAGAGATGGGGCCAATACACAAATGATGCGGTGGGCGAGGAGATACAACCAGATGGCCTTATTGAGCTACCTCCAGTTGCTATGGATGAGAAAGAGCTTCAAGATGAGAGTGATTCCTACTTGGAGAGCATGCTAATTGAAGATCTAAGTGATGTTGATGACATGGCTTGAGGAAGCCATTGTTCACAATTAGCTATTTTTATTTTAGTATTTTAAAATCTCCTAGTTTTGTTTGGAGATGCCTCAAGGAAAATTTTGAATGTAGAATGACAATGGACATATATCATGATTCTTACTAATATGTAAACTCCAATTTTCACTTGATATAACACTAGCAATTTTGAAATTTCATTGTGAATGTTGAATGTTCAATGATGTGCATGTTTAAATATTTAAAGTTTAAATCATAAGTATTTTAGTTTTCTTGTTTAAAGTTGAAAAATATACAATTCACTTATATTATAATTTA
>APFE030968620.1:103269-149534 GCA_000404065.3 Pinus taeda
ATTATAATATACCCCCGACGAACCCACGCACCCTGTTTCAGAAAATGACGTCCCCGTCCCCGTCCCCGTCCCCGTACCCGTCCCCGAACCCACGTTTCCTGGCAACATAGCTTCTAACCCTCGCCTTGTTGGTAAAGAGATTGACTTGGATTCATCTCTTGCCCGTCTTGCTCTTCCTAAGTGAGACCGTCTTGTGTATGTTCCCGACCAACCATTGGTCGAAAAGAGTGTTAACTGGGCTCCGCCCTCAATTGTTCACTCTGTTCCCGAAGAGATTAATGATCATACTGCTCATGTTCTTCTCATCTCCTTAGATTCTCATGAATCAAAGAGTGACCCTCCCATCCCAGTTGTTCAGGAGAGTCCTTCTCCTATTCGTGTTCAGCATGGGGACAATCATATGATACCCCCACCAAGAAGTTCTATTGTCACTTTCGATTGGGGTCCATTGACTGCTTTCCGCCTCCCATCTTATGTGCCTTTCCAGATTACAGTACAAGCCTATAATATGGTAGTACATGGCAATATATTAGATGAAGGATCGTTTGTTAGCATCATGTCTTCTACTACTTGGAAAGCTTTGGGCTCCCCACAGCACGTGCCTCACTCAGAATCTGTTGGCTTTCAACAGAGGAACCAGTCAACCCTTGGAGGTCCTTCCAAAATTCCCTATTAGTTTGGGAGGAAAGATCGTCTATATAGATGTGATGGTAGTCCAAGGTCCGTTAGATTTCAATCTCCTCCTTGGACGCGACTATGTTTATGTCTGTTAGATTTCAATCTCCTCCTTGGACACGACTATGTTTATGTCCGTTAGATTTCAATCTCCTCCTTGGACGCGACAATGTTTATGTCATGGGAGCTCTTGTTTCTTCACTTTTTCGTGTGGTTTGTTTTCCGCACGAAGGGAGAATTGTAACTATTGATCAACTGTCGTTCATTGGTCACCAAGCGCCTCCTTTGCAACTATCGTCCGCTATTGGTTCTTGTTTGCAAGCAATACCTTCCCCACCACAGGTCAATTATGTGGCTACCTGTTCCGTCCCCGCGTCTGCTGATGATCACACAGATGGTATAGTACATTATGTACTGGGGGCATTGGAATCCGATCTGTCTTTGGTACCAAATGACATGTATTCTGTTAGGCCCCTATAATACTAGTGATTCCCCCATTACTATTGTCATTGTATCCCTCACTGTTATTATTGTGCCCCTATTGTCCCCATATTGTTCTTAGTATGCCCCATAGAAACCTACTATTGTTATTTTTGTGCCCTTATGTTATTACTGTTATGTCGGCTTGATTATATTGTGACCCCTTAGACTCCTATATATAAAAGGGAGGTTTAGTCATTTGTATCATCCAAGAATTGTTCATTTGTGTAATGTAAAGGAGGTTTCCCCCTCGAAGAGGCTGAATTCTAAGGCATTGATCTATCTTTTCTATCTTTTTGTGAGTTGGTTTCCTAACATATTCTTCCCAGAGCGTGGTTCTTCCATCTAGTGAAGACCTCTTGGGATCCAAGTTCTCGTATGGTCCACGATCAAATAAATGAGGATAGTTCCTAGTCTTGTGTCAACCTCATTAAAAAATGAAACAAGAGGTGAGCATAGTTATTTTTCTTGTGTCAAAGTTATTTTTCTTGTGTCAATCTCGTTAAAAAAATGAAACAAGGAGTCATGAGGATGGTTCATGGTCTTGTGTCAACCTCATTAAAAAATGAAACAAAGGGTGTGAGCATAATTCTTTGTCTTGTGTCAAGCTCATTAAACAATGAAACAAGGAGTTATGAGGATAGTTCTTTCACTGTGTCAACCTCGTTAAAAAATGAAGCAACTCCCTTTTCAAGTCTTTAATTAAGATCTCGTAATATCCTAGTCGAGTCTTTCATGGATCTCGAAAGTGCACCTTCATTCCATCTACCTAGTTGACTGAAATGAAGCTTGGGGGGCATGTACCTCGATTGAGTCATTATGCTGGGGTGTTAAAATAGGGCTCCAACATATCGGTACAAATGAACAGGTCGCCGACATTCTAACAAAGCCCTCTAAGAAAGATCAAATTCTTGACTTTCCGAGAACAACTTGGTCGTTCAGAGACCCTCTAATGAGGGTCAAGCATGATGTACTGAGCTTTGGGAGCTCCAGGGGGGGCGGGGTACATCTTGGAGCGACATATGACCACAGGGTGACTCACCATCCCCTGATGGTGCACTTTGTACAAGGTAAAAGGTTCAACCTTCCCCTGTGACACCCCATGGCGATTATAGAATAGGATGATTAGTTCTCCTGTGGGCCTGGATGATGTGTTCTCCATGGCAATTGTGGAACAGGATGATTAGTTCTCCTATGGGCCTGGATGATGTGTTCTCCATGGTGATTGTGGAACAGGATGATTCGTTCTCCTGTGGGCCAAGATGATTAGTTCTCTGTGGCATCCACTAGACAGGATGATTCGCTCTCCTGTGGACAGGATGATTAGTTCTCCTGTCAAGGCATCCTACCCATGCAGTCTAGGACTCATGGGAAGTACCTCTCATCTAATCAATGAATAGAGAAATGAGGATAGGGACCATAGTAGTACCGATGGACGCATCGTTGTATCTACCATACTCCCTATGCTAGGATGACCTTCATTGATCTGGGATCAATGATACTGGTCTGGGACTAGTGAGAGTGGTACCCACTATGACACTGACTTCGGGTCAGTAGAGGACTGGTCTGGGACCAGTGGTACACACTCTAAGACTGACTTCGGGTCAATGGAGGATGGTATGATACATCCTCGATCATTTCTTCTTCTTCTTCTTCTTCTTCTTCTTCATAGTTCGAGCAGAGCAGAACAAAGTAGAGCATAGCAAGGCAGAGTAGAGCAGATCAGAGCAAGGGTCAAGTTGTTCAGGGCAGTGCATTTGATGGATGAATAGTAGCATTGGTCAAACGAATTGCAGATGGAGTTCTCCCTGGTTGAGAGGGAGTGTTAAAATTGGCAACTAGGGCCAAACTCCATGAGGATCACCTTATTCATGGCTGATAATATTTTATCTAGATTCCTCTCGTTGAGAGGTGTAGGATTGATCTAAAGATCATCTAATTCCGATAAGTATTTATGGAGATATGAATTTATTGATTATGGACAAATTGTCAAAGTCGGCCAGCGACTTATGTAGGCTCAGAAGCCCAACAGACACATCTATTCATCATCAATGTTTTGCATATAAATACAGGATGTCTCCTCCTCATTTGGACACACACTTCTCATCACATCTCTTCTCTCTCCTATGCAAAAAAGAGTCTCTTCTCTCTCCTGCGCAGAAAGGACTCTATCTCTCACATGTGTGGAAAGGAGGACGCAGATTTTAGGGCTAAAGCTGTAGATCGGAACTTTGGCTAGCATTGACCAGCATTCTCTCTCTCTCTGAACTGCGCAGTAGGTGAAGCTGACTCTCTTTGGAAGGCCGCATTTTTTGGTGAAGGAATCAAGGTGATCCGACCACCGGTTTGGCAGATATTGTCTGCCCTAGTTTAGCGCTGATGCCGATGATGCTGATGCTGCTGATGCCGATGATGCTAATGCCGATGATGTTGATGTCGTTGATGCCAATGATGCTGATGCAGATGATGTTGATGCCACTGATGCCGATGATGCTGATGCCGCTAATGTCGATGATGCTGATGCCGATGATGTTGATGCCGTTGATGCCGATGATGTTGATGTCGTTGATGCCGATGATGTTGATCTAGGGTTTGTTGCTGCTGATATAAATCATATTTTTGTACTATTTCTCTCTGCTGAATTATTGAAGATAAAAGAAGATTTGATCAAAGAGTTTCCCCATATTGGGGTTTGTCCCTGGCTAGCCGCCACATCTTGTGTCTCTTGTCTTGGCTTGTTTTCTGTTGATCGTTTAATGTTCTATCTGCACTTTACTTATGTACATGTGATTACTAATCTGTGGATAATAATAAGAAAGATAATAAACTGCTCTAAGCATAGAACATACCATAATTTAACATGAGGGCATACAAACTTATGGCAAGCATAGTTTTTCGTTTCAAGCTTGTGTAAACATGAAACTGAATCCAAGCAAAGTTCTCCATGGTTCAAGCTTGTGTAAAAATGAACCCATGCCCAATTGATGGTCGTTTTTATCAGCTAATTTATGCTAGATGAGCTTTGGTTGTTTAATTCCATCGCCACCATCTCTTTGGCCAATCATATGCTTTCACTTGGTTCTTTTTCCTTTCCTGAGGGACCGCAGCGATGAGTGGTTTTATTAGCCAGTCTCTTGACCATTACATGTTTTGAGCAATTCCACCATTACCGGAACCAGTTGCTACCCTTTATACCACTCATTCCTACAGGCCGAGTCACGTTTCAACTATTTTCTCGACTCGTAAAACTCATATGAAAAGATTGCAGAGTGTTTTTCCCTTTTGACTTGTAAAAGAAAATAAAATGGGGGGTCTGGTTTCAGCTCTTTTCTGACCCTTTAAAAGCGAAAAGATAGTCGAGCCCTTGTCGTTTCGAACTCGTTAACGGATGCGAAACATCGTGTGCCCAGTATAAGTTTACCCCTTTTTCAAGCTAGGATGCACTATTTACAAAAAAGGTACTCCTTGACTGAAATGGTCAAGCGGTTCTCTCAAGTATTGTTTTCTACCTTTTCGGGCTCGAGAGACACAAATGTACGAAAAGGGACTATGCGGAGTTTTCTTTTCCGTGTCTTTTTCAAACTCTCTGAACATGAAAAAGATACTGAGTTACACCTTTGTCGGACTCGTTAAACTATTAAACGACATCAGATTCGTCGTCATGATGAACATGAGCTTCTCCTTCCTAGAGCTCGTTAAACTTACTAGGTCAGATTCGTCCAAAGGATGAACTTACAGTGCAAGCATATGCTATCCCCTTCAAGCTTGCGATTAAAAAATAATTGGGGTACCTGCCAGAAATGGTGGGGGAAAATTTGGAAATCTATCAGTTGCGTCGACAGCTCACTCTTGAACATGACACTTTCTGCTTCATGTCGGGTTGGGATATCCTTCTTTGTATTGTTGACCCTCCTGGGTTGCACCGTTCATTTTTTGCCTTCCATTTGATCTCTGCCAAGTCATCATGACCACTGATCCTATGGATCCAAGAGCTGTCAAACTTTCAGTGGTCTCGCCGATATGTTCAAGAGTTGTCCTTCTGCGATTAAACTTATGATTCTCTGTATCATCCAAAATCATTTTGCATCCTTTCGTCTCATGTCGATGATGTGGGAAACATTATGACCCTCCTTCGACATGGTCGTTTCCCATCAACTTCAACTCATTATTCGGGAAGTTGACCAAGAGACTCCCTTCCAGTACCTTAGAGCTTGCATGCCCTAATGGCAAGTTCTTCGCACTCGACAACAAGTTCACATCATTGGCTTTCAATCGAGTGATTTCACGAGTGTTCGACTTCAGTTCCTCTATTCACATTCCGTGGATTGTGCTAATAGTACCTTGAGGACCATTGTCATTATTGGTGGTTTCTCTCGCGCTTGTCAACAGTTTACATCATTGATTGGTAATCAAGCAACTTTCTAGCATGTTCGACGTCAACACATCTATTCACATGTTAGAATTTGTACTTTGATTGGGTCGTGTTGGAGCGCAAGACCCTGGGCTCAGATCAAAAAAGTCCAAGTTGCGAAGTGATGTGACATGGTTATGATGATATGCATGTCTCTTTCAGATGGTTGGCTGCGACTAGACCATGAGTTATCATATGTGATCCTTCTCATTATTGGATGGTTGCGACCATACTTGGTTTCATTGTGATCCTCTTTAACGGATGGTTGCGCCCATGCCTGGATCCATTCACATGATCATTCTCTGGATCGCTGCGTCCATACCATGATTCATGTATCGTTTAATAGAGTTCTCAGTTATGTATATGTATCTGTACTTGCTTGCAGGTTTTCCAACGGCAGACTACGGTTCTCCGCATTGATTCATAAAGCATTTCATCCTTCACTCTAGTTTGGCCTTCACGCTTTAGGGCGCATCTGTTACACAACATTTTGTCACTGTCCCTATACTCCCTGTTCCTTGATCCTGGAGGACCTCTACAGTGAACCCTACAGGCTTTCCCTTCATGAAGACACCCCCATTGTGTCCTTCTTCATGAACAGATCAATTCCCATTTGCACCATTTCCCCTGAAACTTCTGTTTTGCCCAGTTTACAAGACCGGCGCTAATGGCCTTTGTCTCCTCTGCGCCGATGTGCATAGATTAGCACTATCCCTAGCGCCGACCGGAGCAACTGAGCTATGTTCCAGTCGCGTTGGTCCTGTTATGGAAAGTTTTTTAAATTAAGCGTCAAATCTTCCAGCTCTAGAAGCCTCGTAATAGAAGTTGGGTAGATGGTTTGGCTGGATGGGGTCGAGGATGTCAATTTGGGCTCCTTTCCCCCATAATGATGGAACTACCTCAAGGGATAAGCCATTCTCCCATGAGAAGAGGATCCATCTCCCATCCATTCATCCTATATAAACCTCCTTTTTCCCAAGCACAAGCCAGTGTTAATGTTGGTGTGCTAGTGCTATTTTGGTTTGGAGTAAACAACAAGCTATTACTAGTTGTATCTATCTAGTTGTGTGAGGGAGAAGTGAGATTTGGTTTGGAGTGAAGCCTAAAGGGAAGAGCCTTAAAACTATTATGGATTGAGTCCTTCATGGAATGCTAGCAGAAGTGTGTGGGAACCTGGTCTTGTCAGAGGAGGACTGCAATGTCAAAACAATGGTTGTAATCTCTCTTTGATATTAATATATGCAACTATCGATTGATTTCCTACATGATTTGTCATCTTACATATTTATGGCTTAATGTTTCTTGACTTGTTAAGTAGGTTGAATTACAATTTGTCTATTATCACGGTTGTTTTTTGTTGTTTACTTGTTTCAGGTGCTTGAAGAAGGAAGCGAGAGATAACTGGAGAGAGCAAGTAAGGACATCATCAAGAGGGATAAGCGTACTAAGAGGTACGCCCTCTTAATTGGTTCTAACCTAAGGAAATCTTCCATAGAATGTATCTGTTGTGGCTAGACCCATTATCGGGCTAGAGGAATTTGTTTGTGTCCGCACTTATAATTTTACTTCACCATAGTACTACGTCACTCTCCCTCTGCGTCTCTGGCTCTGGAACAATGCTATCACTAGGGACAGCGGCCTCTCTGCAGAAAATTCTCTGGATCTCCTTGCTAGTGTCTTCAGTCTCTTATGATCTACAATCCTCTGATACCATGTGAAAATTTTTGAATCTACACATCAGAAATCCAAACGCAATCATTGGTTTATCATCTCCTACTTGTTTTTACATTCAACAAGTTATTTAATTATTAAACAGCGATGAAAACACTATTGCAGACTACGCATACATACAGATCATGAACTGAAAATAGAACAAGACAAATACACAAGGGACACCGTCATTTTTGGACAAACGTCCCTGGAAAAACGCAATGCAGGAAAACCGGTGCAACGACTCTGAGGGTTTCTATTATTAAGCAGTAGTTCTGAATACAACTCTAGATGCCCTCTCGACAATCTAGTTACAAAGATAAGAATATACTAGCAGAAACCTAGGTGATATTACCTCACTTCACCTAGCAAAATCTCTCCGTTCTGGCAACTGGACTGGTTGTCCCCAGCTACAACTGCACTGCCCCTTCACAGTAGTTGCATGGGCCTGCGTGGAGCACACTGGGACACTAAATTAGCACTGTGTTGCCTCCTCTGCCTCGTGGAGCTCTAACGTCAGCCTTCTTGGTTGATTCTGCTGCTCCCAGGTTGAATTTGGATTTCTGCTGGAGGGTGGCCCTACCCAACGCTGGAAATGTGTGGGCCCTTCTTGGCCGAGCGTCAATCTCCCTGGGGTCTGTGTTGCCTCCTCTAGTGTCTCTTTGCCTCTCTCTGCTATGTATTCGAGGTCCTGGAGAAGTTCCTCCAACCTCAACTATACCTGCCCCTTTGCTACAACAAATCACTTGTTCGATTTTTGTTGGAATTTCTAAGTTTACCCCGTTAGAAATTTTTCCTATACTATCTGATGTATTTCTTTCTACTTGTTCAATTACTTAACAATTTATTTACCATGTAAATACCAATGTTCCACCAAGACTCCGGTGCGGGGGAGACGCGGGTGCGGGGAGACGCACAGGGGGGACGTGTGGTGAGGGAGTACCCTGAAATTTTAGGGAAATTTCGGGGGTGCGGGGAGTCGTCGAGGTATATAATATTATAATAATATATATTTATATATTTATATATATAAATTTATAATTCAAGTTTATATTCATTGTTCACTGTTCAATGACAATAATGAAAGCATAAAAATATTAAATAGACAATTGAAATTTGAATCATTGATCCATCCTCATCATTCATTTTGATACATACATGATACATTGATACATCATTCATGACCATGAGCATTGAGATTCGAAAAACAAAAATAAAAATATCATTCATCATTCATTGATTCAATGGTTCATCATTCTACAATCTAGTAATCTACATTGATTTAAAAACTAAATTAGTAAATTCATCATTTTGTTGGTTAAGCAGACTTCTGAGTATTCTTATGTTGATTAAATGTCTGGGATCTCTGGTGACAAAAGGAATATTGATAATTTGATTCCAACTTCCAAGTGAATGGTTGCCAACATATGTTGATAATTCATTTGCATTCTCTAATGTCCTGTTCAATACATTTTCATTCAGAGAAAATATGGTGCATAAACTCCAGTTTACATAAAGCTTTCCATTCTCGGCTAGCAGAGCTCTTTGAGCATATTAAGAGGTGCTTAGTTTTCCAGATCAACCTTTGGATGATGGAGCAGGCTGCCATAGCGGAAATACTGAATACATATATGTTTTAAACTTTTATACACAGGCAGACCTAATTGCAAAGACAATTCAGATGGATTTCTTGGTAAAGAGATTGAAGTGCTTCCTTTTCCACCTGATCATTTCAATGAATACCAAAATAAATTTATAAAATTGCTATCAGATTCTATTTGCCATTTGGAGCTACAAGCCTACATATAGCAATCTACCATTCGGTCCATTCCCAGGTTACCCCTTTCAAAATGGATTTCCGATTTAGTCTCAGCATATTTGCTTCTTGTTAAAGCAATAAAATGGGGATTTATCATTTCTGTGGGCTAAAATCTGAGCGTTCTACCCCTCTTTTATTCATCAACTACAACTACTAACACGTGGGCACGCCTATGATCAACCTATTGCAGACCTATGATCAACCTATTTCTGGACCTGTGGACAGAAAACTATTTTCAGACCTGTGGAAGATTGATACCTCTGATCTGTAGAATATTTTGTGAAGAAATATTTCAGGATTTTAGTGTAGTCCGACCCTTTGGTAACCACGGATATTTGGACAGTATAGCTCAGACCTATAACTATATTTCGGACCTGTGAACTGTAACTCAGATATGTGAATTAGTTTCTCGGGCTACTGCAGATTGAGAACACGTGGGCACGCCGGCACGGGTAGCAGAGATGAAGAATGTAGCGAAATGTTTAAGCCGGAAAGCCAGCGGAAGTTATAAACATTAAACGATGTGGTCTGTGGATGACATTATAGTATAAACGATGTGGTCCGTGGATGACATTCACATATCCGTTATCGTACCTGTCCGTGGATGACATTCACATATCCGTTATCGTACCTGGGTTTATCATTGCAAATGCAAACTTCAGTCTTCAGTCTTCAGCAAAGGGACGCAGCAAATGCAAAGGGACGCAGCACCAACAGTCTTCAGTCTTCAGCAAATGGACGCCGGCACCAACAGCAAAGGGACGCAGCACCAATAGTCTTCAGTCTTCAGCAAATGGACGCCGGCACCAACAGCAAACTTGCAAAGGGACTCAGCACCAACAGCAAACGCTCAACGTTCACAGACCTGGGAAAGTCGGCGAGGCACTAATGAAACATTGAAATGTCAAATGAGCGTATTCACTTTTATAAGTTTTATTAGATGACTTTTAGGTTTAGGATTTCAGTTCTAATTTTAATTTTAAAAAAAAAAATTTAATTCTTTTGATTTTTGATTTTTAATTTTTAATTTTTAAGTCTTATTAGGCAAATCTGAAGGGGGGACGCCCAGGCGCACCCTTTTTGGAGAGTCTAGACTCCCCACTGAAGGGGGACGCCCAGAAGCACCCTTTTTGGGGAGTCGTGGGGAGTCGAGACTCCCACACTGGGGAATCGCACCCCCTTGCGTCTCCCCGAGACTCCCCAAAAAGGGTGCGTGGGGAAACGCACCCCCAAGAGACTCCCCGTCCCGGGTGCGTAGGGTGCGAGGGGTGTGTGCACCCGACCCTGGGAGTCGCGTCCCCGTGGAACACTGATAAATACGAATTCTCCCCAGGTGAAAATTATAAGAAAATGGGATGAAAATTCCCCAATATTAAATCAAGTCAAAAATTTGTGGGAATTCCATTTATAAAATTAATTGGTCCAAGCAAAAATTTAATGGTCCAGAAAAAAAGTCAATGACCTAGCAAAATCGATTTTTTAAAGGAATGGTCCATGGGGGTTATTTTGAATGCGGGATTTTCGAAGATAAAAATTGAGAAAATATTTGTGGTTCGAGATCAAAATTTAGGTTAATCCAACCCATTCTTCAAGGAAAATTGATCTCCTTCCTCAAGATCTGCGCAGTTCATGAAGGGACATGATTGATTTGACATAGATCAAGCCTTAGCCTAGCCATTTGCTCAAGGAAGCCAACCATTTCACTTGGAGGGAAGCTCCTCTCTCATATTTTCTATAAATTGAGCCTTTGGCTCCTAATTGTATCATCTTTGGATGCTGTAATCAAGCTCTTGCCTCTGGAAGCTCTAATATGTACTAGATTCAATGAATAATGAAACAAGTCTTTGGGGGCAAATTTTTGTGGGGTTCTTCTTCCATGACTATGGTAATATTGATTCATTGTGCCTAAGTTTCTGTTGGGTTTATTACTTGTTATTTCCATTTGCTATCATAGATTTATTGGTGTATAGTTATCTTGCACTGGTATTTGGATTTGGAGAAGTACTATAGACTTGGACATCCTAGTGGGTTTTTCGTTGAACCCCTCAAGCTTCCTTTCATTGTATTATCCTATCCCATCTGGATCTAACAAATATATCTTTGAGATTTTGTAGAAATCATCTTGTTGAATCAGATCTCAGGCGTTAGAGGACGTTTTTGGTTGAACTAGTTAACTCTTGAGCATAGAAGTGGAAGAACTCACTTTATTTTCTTTTAAAGACTTATCTACGAATTTTTTTGCAAAGGTTTCTTGGCTATAGATTGTGAAAACTATTCACTTCAATATTTGTTTCTCAAATTCTCTATTAATGCACTTTATTGAATATATAGTATTTTAAGAGCTTATTTTCGCTTTCTGAGGGGTAGAGGTGTCTACATACCTTTATATTGAAAATTGATAGCTCAGGGGTGAAATTCCTTAAATAAAATTTTATTTTTGACAATTATGGAGTGACTTTCTAAAAATAGAAAGTCATATCTAGCATCTCAAGTATGACTTTCCAAAAATAGTAAATCACCTTGTATCAATTGAAAATCAAGTATAGTTGATCGAAAATCACTCAACTTATCATTAATCAGTCCTAATAGTTAAATTTTGACTTAATCATCAATATTATCATTATCCTTATGATACTATGATATTATTATAAAAAAGAAATTCAAGTCACCTTACTTTCATACTTTGTTCCCCTCTCTCCTTGATGTCTCACTTGAATCTACGTTACACTCTCTTACTCTCTCATTAAAGACTTGGCATATTTCTCTTACACACTCGTTGAAGGCATGTCATAAAAGATTCCTCTTACGCACTCTTTAAAGCATATGTTACAGTCTCTCTTAAATGCATACATTACAAAGGCATGTGTACATTCGTTACCCTGTCTTCTTAATGGCATGAGTAACACTTCCTAAAAGGGCATGAGTTACATTCCTAAAGGCATGTGAGGTTCCTCCATTGAAGGCATGCATTGGCTCTCTCCATAATGGCTTAAGTTACTCTTCCCTATTTGGCATACGAGTTACTCTAAGGCATGCTCCTCCTTTATCACATGAATTTGTTACTCCTCCTATATATATGTGCCACATATCATCTCCCCTCACTAGTGCATTGTGAAAGAAGGATTCAAAATTGAGAGAGAGAGTTGGAGAGACTTGAAGAAGATTGTGAGGAAGAAATACTTGGAGAGTAAGAGCAGAACTTGAAGGTTGATTCAGTGTTTGCATCAGCTGCTGCTATCAGTGATCTTCATGCTACAACTTGTTTAGATTTGGGGGAACTTATTCATTCTCTTGATCTCTCATTGTACTTTGTATCTTTGCTGAACAATTGATATCTAATAGAAGAAGAATCTGGTTGGGTTTTCCCCTTGTGGGTTTTGCCTTGGTCATTGGACCTAAATTCTATGTCTCATTCTGTTCTTGGCTGTCTTCCTTTGTGCATTTGGTTTATGTTCTATCTACAATTTCTTAAGTAATATTGCCGCATAATTTTTTTTTGTTTGTAATAAGTGATTGTTACAACATAGAACATCAAATTTTAACACTTTAGATTAGCTCTTGTAAATTTTGTAAATATATTTTGCAGATATTTTTTGACCCTTTTGTATATATATTTTTGTGTATATTTCTTGGATCTTCTCTCTAATTTCTTGTAGATCTGAACAAGGGAGTAAGGATTTGGGTTGGGAAATCTCTTGAAAACATTTTTCTTGCATGTGGAGGCTTGAAGACTAAAGACAAATTATTTTTGAAGTTCAACACTTGCCCATTATTCAAACCCCCTCTTCTCTCCTAGACAACTAGGGTTTTTATCATATCGAAATTTGTTGGAGGCCGGCTACCATTTTTTGTAGCTCATTTCCTTAAGCCACAAGAATAAGGGGTCTCCTCCTCACACCTAAAGCGAAAACCCTGGGAGGGTCCGTAAAAAATTTAAATTTTAAAGGATAAATTCAAGATCAATTTGGAGAAGCTTCACTTGGGGTTTTAAAAATTTTTTAGTTTTTTTTTTTGGTTGAAGGAGGCCACATACCTTTTTGCCCTTTTCCTCTTGGCTACATGCCTAGAGAGGTCTGTCTTGCCTTCTGGTGCAAAAATGCTTCCTTTCTTCGACGTTTTGCAGATAAATATTTTTTTTTGAAGGTCTTCAAGCTTGGGTTTAG
Source organism: Pinus taeda (assembly GCA_000404065.3). Taxonomy (NCBI): domain Eukaryota; kingdom Viridiplantae; phylum Streptophyta; class Pinopsida; order Pinales; family Pinaceae; genus Pinus; species Pinus taeda. The sequence goes on from APFE030968620.1 coordinate 116,528, forward strand.
AGGAGAGCTTATATTCTAAGGTTTATTTTAATTTTAAAAATCTTTTGTGCCATACTCTCCCTAGGCCGTGGGCAAGAGAAGGTCTCTCCTTCTTTCCTTGTGCAAATTTCTTTGATTTGGGACGACTAGGGTTTTGGAGTGATATTTTGGTGAAAGGTTGATTCAAATTGTTTGAGGAAATCTCATTGCAATTCATTGAAAAAGCCTTGTAATTTTCCTCATTCATTTCTTATAGCTTGGGAGAGGTGTTACAGTTTCAAAGTTTAAATCTTGTGAATGCTCCTTAAGAATTTGGAATCCTCTCTCTTGTCTCAAGAGGGTTTTTCTCTTTGTAAATCTAATAATAAAAGGATAAATTTTCTTGTGGGAGCATGGGGTTATTCCCCATGGTATCTCGTCTCCTGATTTAGAAGGAGAAGCTCTTGAGTAGTATTAGTTTATCTTTCTTGCATTAGTTAGATCAATTTACTAACCGCTATGATATATATCGATTTTCTTGTCATTAGCTTGCATAACTCTTATCTTGAATTTACTTGCAATTATTGAAGCAGTGTCTCTAATTCTTAGATCTAATTCACATTGTTCATTTGAGCTATTTTAACTTGTGTTACATTCCTCTCATTCACTTGCTTCATTGATCATTGGCATAAGCCAATCTCATATCAATCTCAAATTTTGCTTTCAAAAGTGCTAATTACTAAATCGATCATATAAGTGGAATGGTATTTTGATATATTGACGAATCTTAAGACACCTGACTTTTGAAGCACCTTGTTCTAATTGTATCTTATTGAAGCATTGTATTAACTTTTGCATCTAATTTGCATTTTAGATCTAGATTTAGTCTTGCATCTCTAAAATTTACCCCCAAGCATAAGCTTGGTTGATAGAAATTTTAGGACAACCTTACCTAACTTCCATTTAATTTGATAAATTGAGTTTGGAGAAAAGGTTAAAACACGTGACCTCGCAGTTCTCTTGTGACCAAGCCCTTGTAGGAATGGAGGCACGTGGGTTGTCTTGAAAGCCTAGGCAGGTATCGTTAATGACAGACTAGTGCCTCCTCGTCCTAGCCTTCTTGCAATTCACTTCAGTGCTTACCAAGTTTTGAGGAATTGAGGGGAGGTCTCGTCGTACATTAGGCATTTAATTAAAATTTTCCAAGAACACTTTATCTCACACACATCACATACACACCCTTGCATTCTTTCATAATTGGTTATTGTGCAATTGGGATTGTGAGCTGATTACTTACTTGCAAGCTTTACTCAATATTCTTGTACTTGTTAATTTAAATTTCATGCTTATTGTTCCTTGAATATCATATCATAATTAAGCGTCTTTTCCTAAAAGTGCAAGCCTTCTTCCTTTTGCAAGTTCCATTTTATATATTGTTGCTCATAGCTCAATATTGTACTTGATCTATTATGGCATCATTTTACTAACACTTGTCTTGCAACACTGCTACTTTTCTAACTTGAATGTTGATTTGCAATTATTATAATTCATCTTTGAGCATTACCATAAGGCATTGGTCTTTCATATTGTATCTTGTTGGATGTTTTGTCGATTTCATTAAATCTATCTCATTAATATTCATAAACGCTCATACTTTCTCTAATTTATAATCAAGTTACTTTGAATGGTAATTTCCTTTCCCTTTATCTCCTAGAACTTGTTGTCTTCAAGAAGTTTTCCTTCAATAATCATCTTTAGGGACCACCCCCCATAGCTTTGTTGAGAAATCTAGGGCATTCAATGTTAACAATTTCTCTGCTTGATAATTGCTTGTGATATGCTTTGAACTTCTTATCTTATGATCTTTTACTTCGTTAGCTTATTAGTGTGTTCTTTTCATCAAGACAATTATCAAAATAAATAAAGACAAGTGACATAGGATATAGGCTTCTCCAGCTAGGGCCAAAACCTCTCACCTCTTGAGAGGAAAACCCAATCAAAATTCTTCTTCTAGATCTTCAATTGATAAGTACCAAGACCATGACACCGACCCTTGACTCTAGTATCCTCTACAAGAACCTTGTGACCAACTTGGTCTTCCTTTCTCTGCCTTTCTTCTTGATCTAGACCTGCTCCTTCTTTGCTCCTTCTAGAGAAACTCAGCCCCTATTTCTTACATTGCACCTTCACAATTGCCCTAGAGAATCTTGGTCTCTAGGTCCTTATATAGAAACTCGATCTCTACTTTGCTGCCCTAGAAGATTCCTTCCTTTGCTATCCCAGAAGAAACCTATTCACTGCCTCCTTTGCTTGATCCAGAAGATCCCTTCTTCGCTGCCTCAGAAGATCCTTCTTTGCTGCCCCAAAAGATTCTTCTTCGCTGCCCCAGAAGATTTTTTCTTCGCTATCCTAGAAGAGTGTCCTTTGTAGCCTTAGAGAAAACCCTTTGCACTGCCACTATTTGCACTTCCTTCTGCACTTCTCTTTGCTGAATTGAGATCGAACTTCTTGCTTAGAATGGAGGCAGATTTCCTCTATTTATACCCCTCTTCACTGGGTCTTTAGGCCGACTTGACAGCTGGATGTAGGCTGACTTGTTTTGGCAGCTTCTTCAACATTTGTAGGCCAACTTGAAGAAGTTAGATGACAAGTTCTTTAGAGGATACTTTACGTAGACAAGATGACCTATTACAAAGTGTAACATGACTTCATTTACATGACAATGACCCTTATATTTTATGACTAGATGACAAATAAATCCTAAAGGCGCTCAATGGGAGTCTTGACTTAAAAACAAAATCCCTTGCTCATGAACCCCATGAAGCAAGTCAATATAATAATTTCATTTTTCTTATTTATGTCTCATTACATAAAACCATAATTACATGTCATTATGACGATCGAACCTAGTTACACCTTTCAACAAACTTAGCTAGGAGAGAGCTTAAATGGAGAGAGTTGGGAATAGATGATAACCCCTTCTCTGAGCGTTGCGCCTTAAAGACGACACTTGGTGGGATTGAGAAATTTTCCCACCTTTAGATGTGTATCTTCGGCGACAATAGGGCCTTTGGAGATCATTCGAACAACAGATTTATAGTGATAGCAGGGGAACAAGATAGCGTAGGAGACACTAGCGGCGAGGTTTTCAACAAGAGAAATTGAGGAGAGAATTGCCAGAGAAATTCTTCATAGTGATTCTAGTTTTCTGAGAGCAAGGAGGACGTTGAATAATCTTGCAGAAGGAAGGCCAAATTAGGCAATGCAAGTAGCTATTTTATGTAGTGCAAGTTGCCAGAGGCTCGTTTTTGTTGCCAGTTGCTGGAACAATATTTTGGAGGTAGTGCGAGTTGGTTAGTCTAGTTGCTGGAGGCAATATTACTCACGAGATTGATTTCCTGGAGGCAGTGCGAGTTTCTAGGAGGCCAATTCATATTTTCCAGTTTGCCAATGTGTGTTGCAATAGGAAGTGCGAATAGCCTGGGAGAGGGCAAGTTGATTTGCAAAGGGAGATTCTTGATTTCCCAGTTCGACTTGGTCAGTGGAACTGAAGAAAATAGTTTTTTGAAGCTTTGCCAATTAAAGGTAAGCAGTTTATGTAATCCTTTGTTGCTTTGGGGTAGCATCGGATGTGCTCTAGCCATGAAACTTGGTGGAGAGGCTAAAGCACATGAGATCTCCAAGACCCAGAAATGGTTTGGGCAGATTCTAATTGGTTTGGGAGATATTAAAATAATTATATTTTTAATGGAATCCTAAGTCTAAACTTAGGAAAAATAAAATATTAATGGGTATTAATATAAAATTGGGTTAGAATGTTCCAAAATTCATTGATCAAGCCAAATATAATCTTATTAGTTGATTAGATATTTAATCTCAGCCATTGATGAACCAACAAGAAAAGTATAAGAGGCAGCTTGAGGGTCAATTGGAGAACACACAAGAGTGACTAGTCATTTATTTTTCTGGAGCGGGTTGCTAAGAAAAAGTGAATTAGTGATCAACAACGAGGGGTAGTGAATACATTATAGAGAGGCAGAGTTAGTACCAGAGAGAGCGCAAAGCCTGGAGAGGTTGACACAAAGGCAACTGGGTGCTACACAGAGGTAGCTGGGAGCTGCATAGAGACAGAAGAGGCCAGCATGGGTGACGTAGAGGGTCTAAGAGCTGAAGCAAAAGATTCAGTAGCTGCACAAAGGCTAGCAGAGCTAACACAGGGCCAAAAGGTAGCGCTGGGAAATTTTTTTGGGGTAGACTGGGTGCTAGTGAGCCGGATAGGGTGACACAGTCCCTATCAGAGTGATGCAGAGCAGTGGAAGCTGCAATTGTTGCTGCGGGATCATTCATTCGGTGATTAATCAGCCAGAATATCTCTCTCCGAGGAGAGGTAATATTGCCAAGGGCATTCTCTGTTGGGTGAGCCATTTCTAGCACCATAGTTGTATTATGAAAACTGCATAATAATAAACCCTCTGAATAGCTGCACCAGTTTTCCCGCATTGGGTTTTTCCAGGGACATTGGTCCAAAAATAACGGTGTCACTTATGTGCTTGTTTTCTTTTTGATTGATGATATGTAGATGTTGATATTGTATGTGTGTTTATTTTTAGTATTTACATGGTAAATAACTTGTTAAGTAATTAAACAAGTAGGAAGAAATAAACCAGACAGTACAATAAGAATTTCTAATGAGTTAAACTTAGAAATTCCAACACCAATGTTATTGGATTTATTTCCCTGAGCTAGTAGGCCATTTCAGGGTCAAAAGCATCAAGATAATGAAGTAAAGCTAGCCCAAGAGGAGGCTTGATCTTTGTCGGAATTGAATTTACAGATTGTTGAACCTTATAAAAAAATCTTGAACAGTCTTTCTGGGTTTTCTTTTCATATTATTGTACTCAGCCAAGATTTGCAAGGGGTTTTTCTTCTCACCCCACCTTGCAAGAAATGCATCTTCTAACTCTTGATAATTTGCAAATTCTCTAGGGAGAGAACTCCTGAACCATTCCTTGACATCACTGGAAAAACTCTAAGCAAATAGTCTGATCTTAACATCATCATGGTCTACTTCCTCCAAATCTACGAAATCACAGACGTTATCAACATGTTGCTTAGCAATAATTTCTCATGCGCCATCATGCTATGGAAGCCTCTACCCGTAACTTAGAGGTAAATCATCAAGTTGAGCAGGTGATTTGAAATGGGGCACTAAAGGCTTCTTGTCATGCTTACAAGAACCTCTCCCACTCCAAAGCTTATATATTCCCAAGATTTATGCTTATGCTTAACCAATTGTGGAATTAAAAGTGCTTGAAAGAGGTGTATGTCTTTGTTTGCCTTTAACTATTAAGTGCTTATGTTCGTTTTCTTAAACTGATATGAAATGCATATAAAAGTAAATAAAGCAGCAAATACAATGTAGCAATAAGCAATCACACATAACAACAATATAATATGGAGTTCACCCTGATATCTTGGGCTATGTCTCCTTGAGCTCTAATCAACTCGACTAGGCTCTTTGGGATTATGGTTGAATTCTTTTACAAGCTCTACGCTTAATTCCATTAGTTTAAATTGAACCTATGGGTTTAGAATACCATCTTATCGCGCTGGTTGTCCATACTCTACAGACAGATCTAGGCTTCTTTGGACTAGATTCCTTCAATCAGCACTCTAAGCTATCTTGAGCTCTAGCTTGCACCAATTCCCTCAAAATTCTCTTACTATCTCTGGAACTCCTTCTTTTGTCTTCAACACACATCAGACACCAACAATAGCTGGATCATTTGATCTCTTTGTTGTTTTTCAACTTCATTACAGCTCCATGGCTCTATGACTCTGGCTCTCTAGTTAACTGGCTCTAGCTCTCATCTCTCTAGCTCATATGGCTCTGGCTCTCTTAGCTATCTGGCTTTGGACCTCTGTCTCTTTGGCTTTGTGGCTCTACGTTTGGCCCTCTAGCTCTCTGACTCTGTAGCTCTGCACTTAGCCATCTGCTCTGTGGCTCTCTGCGTATAACACATTCCTGCATCATTGTTACAAAATGCCCGCTTATAGCATGGCATAGCTAATAGGAGCCGTTTTACAATGAAAAGGACCGGTGGCCTTTCTTCGGAACAAATTCCCAAAAACATAACATAATTCCAATACACAAAGAATTCTTGGAATTACATTGAAAAACATGAGTGAAAAGACTTAAGCCGGATCTCAAAGGGATATAGAATCGCCCCTATAATTCCTTTTAGGTCCATCCTTTGATCGCATATCGCTATCGCATGGCATAAGCCAAAACAAACCAATACACGAGAAATACATAGAAATCCTGTAATTTCAAGTTTCAAAACTTATGAAATCGCGTCCATAATTCTATCGGGTCCAGGATTTTCATTGCATATCGCATGTCGCACGGCGAAATGCTTAAAACCCATGAATTTGGGAAATACAGGGAAATACAAAGGAAATCCACTATCAGGCACCAAGCAGGATCTTAAACGGTATGAAACCGCATCTATAATCCTTATTGGGTTCATGCTTTATTGCAAGTCACAATCATGATGTGCATTGGCCCTTTGTATCGGGGATCACCGATAATCGATCGCCAATCGCCGATATCGGCATATTGCTATTCGCCCCATCGTTATATCGTCATATCACAATATTGTTATCACAACAACCCCGTGGGTCTTCCCTTTGGCTGTACCGATCGCCGATCGCCGATGCCGATCATTGCATGTCGCAATCGGCTCGCCCAGGATCCCGATATCACATGGTAGCCTACCTCTGATCCGATATATTAGAGATCGCTAATCGGGGTTCCCTTAAGGCCTGCTGCTCTGCCCTTTAAACCTTTTCCATGCGATTTTCTTTAGAAAGCCTTTATTTCTCCTAAGTTCCATTTAATAAGAAAACGCCTCCTTTTCAAAGGACAATGGACAATCTTCTTTTTACAATACTTTCTTCATCCGAAGTCCATTTAAGCCCATTTAAATTGCGTTAGATTCAGAATGAAGAATCTATGTAATGAGACTATTTCCAGGAGCATCGTTTTACTTTTATTTTTCCTCTATGAGGAAAATTCATAGACTTAGAGGTCTATGTTAGATTCATTTTGGATCATGTCTTCCCACTAAAAATCTTTTGGACTCCAAAAGACTGATATACTGATATGAACAGTAACAACGCCCTCTTTGTCCAACCTCCATACACTTTCCTTGCATAGTTCCTCTGAACCAAAGCCTTTGAACACTCCCTTCCTGGATGTGCTTGTCCTCCTGGGAAGAACTGTTTTCCTCCTTGACTTTCTGTAGAACTCCTGTTGAGAAGGTCACAGAAGGTAGTTTGAACTTCTCTGCATTGATCATTGATCCAAGGCAGCTCAAAATAATGTGAAGTTACATATTCTTCACAAAATTTTCATTTGTACATGTTTGACATACTGTCAACAACAACTGTTAACAACAACAGGATTACAGACAACAATTAGATGGCCTAAACTCTAGCTTCATCAAAAGAAATAGATTTCACATCTTGTGAACACCTCCATGTCTTTACATATGTATACAAATGATTGATTAGATAACAAGGCAACAAAACATGCCTTTAAGACAATTGACCCTTCAAGTCAAGCATGTGGAAAAAGAATTTAAAGTTCTTTTTCAAAGATGAAACACTTCAGCATCATCTCCATGTTGGAGACCAAATAAACTTTTCTCAAGTCAATATTGCATTACATGCATGTTTACAACAAATTAATCAAACCTTTAAGTTAATCACACATAAATGTTTAAATACAAGGAAATCATCAATATCCCTGTGTTTATGCATATCAAGTTTATTCATGTATTTCATCCTTCAACTTTCGCTTAAGCACACTATACTTTCGAAGTGAAATGAATATAATATTGCAACAATAAAGTGAGTCTCCTACTCAACTTTTCCATTCACCTTCTTGGTAAAACCCTACAACTTGCATCTCATTTACAAGAAATGCAAATAGATGCAACTTGATATAATGCATTTTCAAAAAGACATGCAACCTTAATTGGATAAGAACTCTAGCCATTTCTTACCAATCCATTTCAAAGGTCCTTCCTTTGTCTGCACATCAGCATCAACATCTCAATCATCCTGAAACAAATCATTCATGCAATCTTCCTTTCCATTTCTGCCATTTTCTCTTTCCACCTTCTTCAACTTTTGTGGAAGCATTGTTGGATTGAGTCCAAAATTTTGCAGCAATATGTCATTGCTTATGAAAGTAAGCGAAACACATGTGCATCTCCTCAACAACGTGATCTGCCTTGTCTAATGAACCTTTGGCTTCTTGCTTCTTTTCCTTCCAAAGTTTCCTACATGTGGTCATTCCTTTCCAACATCTAGAAACAATATGGTTACCCAGACCACAAAAGGAACAATCAATTCTTTTCCCATGCTTATATGGAAATTTATCATGCTTAACACAATCAAAAGGAATGTGTTTAGAACTAGATTTATACCTTTCTTTTTCACCTTTATTTCCTTCATGAGGAAGTGAATTAAATGAAGAAGTAGCTCCCTTTGGAACACCATCAATATCTTCAAGGTTGTCAGAGTTTCCACAACTCTTTGGTTCAAGTGCATGCTCATGAACACCTGCATCTTGCAAATGATGTTTCAAGCTATTTCATTCTCCATGAATACAATATTTACACTCTTAAGGTAGAAGACCTGAAATGAAACTCCTTGGAACTATTTCAATGGCCTTCATGGCAGCTTTGGAACTTTCTCCATAACGTTGTCCATAGCTAAGACCCAAATACTTAGGCCTTTCCTCAACCATTATTGGCTCAACAATACCTTGTGCATGTTTTCCCAAGCCTTTTCCTTCATAGCCCATGTTGGAAATTAACTTGGAACCTATGCCTCTGGTATGTTTTTCAAACGAACCAACATAAACATTCTTAGAAGAATTTGAAGACAAACAGAAATTGTTTACCTCTTCTTCAAGCTGATACTTGACTAAGGCTTCTTTGACAACAAAGAGTTGTCTCTCCAACCCATGCATCCTTTACAGGTTCATATTTGCAATATGAAGTTGTCTCTCCACTTCCTGCAATTTGTTAGAAAGCAACTGTTGCTCTTCCTTCATGGAATTCAACTGCTCTCAAAGTCCAACACTCATTTCTCTCACCATATCCATCATGATGAACAAGTCTTGCTTCATATTTTTATCACAGAATCTTGTGATGAAAAAAGACTTTGAGGACTCACTTGTAGAAGTTGTCATTATCAAAATGAACAAAATAACTTCAAACAAGATTAGCAAAGAGCTTATTCAAGCAACCTTTTGCAACAAACCTCTTGTGTTTCAAAGATTGCTTTGAGGTCCTTTGGAGTGAGAAGAATGCCTCAGTCCTTCTTCCTTCTTGTCCTCTCCCAGACTTAGCTAAAAAAAGCTTTCCCTTCACCTCTGCAAACTCAAACAATAGTCAGTTTACAAACAATCAAATAGTCTGAATTTGACTATTTGAACACCTTTCAAGTCAGACAAGCATAAAGATCTAATACCACTTGCATCATGATGCAATCTGCTTCATGACCACTTGCTCCGGTATAACCAGCTTTGATATAACTTTCTTTGAAGGTGGGGTTAATCAATCTTTGGCTCTGATACCACCTGATATGAAATAGGGCACTAAAGGCTTCTTGTCATGCTTACAAGAACCTCTCCCACTCCAAAGCTTATATATTCCCAAGATCTATGCTTATGATTAACCAATTGCGGAACTAAAAATGCTTAAAAGAGGTGTATGTCTTTGTTTTCCTTTAACTGTTAAGTGCTTATGTTCGTTTTCTTAAACTGATATGAAATGCATATAAAAGTAAATAAAGCAGCAAATACAATGCAACAATAAGCAATCACACATAACAAAAATATAATACGGAGCTCACCCTAATATCTTGGGCTACGTCTCCTTGAGCTCTAATCAACTCGACTAAGCTCTTTGGGATTATGGCTGAATTCTTTTACAAGCTCCACGCTTAACTCCATTGGTTTAAATTGAACCTATGGGTTTAGAATACCATCTTATCCCGCTGGCTGTCCATATTCTACAGACAGATCTAGGCTTCTCTGGACTAGATTCCTTCAATCAACACTCTAAGCTATCTTGAGCTCTAGCTTGCACCAATTCCCTCAAAATTCTCTTACTGTCTCTGGAACTCCTTCTTTTGTCTTCAGCACACATCAAACACCAACAGTAGTTGGATCATTTGATCTCTTTGTTGTTCTGCAACTTCATTACAACTCCATGGCTCTACGGCTTTGGCTCTCTAGTTAACTGGCTCTGGCTCTCTTAGCTATATGGCTCTAGCCCTTTGGCTCTTTGTCTATGTGGCTCTGTGTCTGGCCCTTTAGCTCTCTAGCTCTCTAGCTCTGCGGTTAGCCATCTGCTCTGTGGCTCTCTGCGTATAACACATTCCTGCATCATTGTTACAAAATGCCCGCTTACAGCGTGGCATAGCTAATAGGAGCCGTTTTACAATGAAAAGGACCGGTGGCCTTTCTTCAGAACAAATTCCCAAAAACAAAACATAATTCCAATACACAGAGAATTCTTGGAATTACATTGAAAACCATGAGCGAAAAGACTTAAGCCGAATCTCAAAGGGATATAGAATCGCCCCTATAATTCCTTTCGGGTCCATCCTTTCATCGCATATCGCTATCGCATGGCGTAAGCCAAAACAAACCAATACACGAGAAATACATAGAAATCCTGTAATTTCAAGTTTCAAAACTTATGAAATCGCATCCATAATTCTATCAGTTCCAGGCTCTTCATTGCATATCGCATGTCGCACGGCGAAATGCTTAAAACCCATGAATTTGGAAAATACACGGAAATACAAAGGAAATCCGCTATCAGGCGCCAAGCCGGATATTAAATGGTATGAAACCACATCTATAATCCTTATTGGGTTCATGCTTTATTGCAAGTCACAATCGTGATGTGCATTGGCCCTTTGTATCGGGGATCACCGATCGTCGATCGCCAATCGCCGATATCGGCGTATTGCTATTGGCCCCATCGTTATATCGGCATATCACAATATTGTTATCGCAACAGCCCCGTGGGTCTTCCCTTTGGCTGTACCGATCGCCGATCATCACATATCGCAATCGGCTCGCCTAGGGTCCCGATATCACATGGCAGCCTACCTTTGATTTGATATATCAGAGATCGCTAATCGAGGTTCCCTTAAGGCCTGCTACTCTGCCATTTAAACCTTTTCCATGCGATTTTCTTTAGAAAACCTTTATTTCTCCTAAGTTCCATTTAATAAGAAAATGCCTCCTTTTCAAAGGACAATGGGCAATCTTCTTTTTGCAATACCTTCTTCATCTTAATTCCATTTAAGCCCATTTAAACTGCCTTAGATTCAGAATGAAGAGATCTATGTAATGAGACTATTTCCAAGAGCATCCTTTGACTTTCGTTTTTCCTCTATGAGGAAAATTCATAGACTTAGAGGTCTATGTTAGATTCATTTTGGATCATGCCTTCCCACTAAAAATATTTTGGACTCCAAAAGACTGATATACTGATTTGAACAGTAACAACGCCCTCTTTGTTCAACCTCCATACACTTTCCTTGCATAGTTCCTCTGAACCAAAGCCTTTGAACACTCCCTTCCTAGATGTGCTTTTCCTCCTGGGAAGAACTGCTTTCCTCCTTGAATTTCTGTAGAACTCCTACTAAGAAGGTCACAGAAGGTAGTTTGAACTTCTCTGTGTTCGTAATTGATCCAAGGCGGCTCAAAATAATGCGAAGTTACATCTGCTTCACAAAATTTTCATTTGTACATGTTTGACATACTGTCAACAACCATTGTTAACAACAACAGGATTACAGACAACAATTAGATGGCCTAAACTCTTGCTTCATCAAAAGAAACAGATTTCACATCTTGTGAACACATCCATGTCTTTACATCTGTATACAAATGATTGACTAGATAACAAGGCAACAAAACATGCCTTTAAGACAATTGACCCTTCAAGTCAAGCATGTGGAAAAAGAATTTAAAGTTCTTTTTCAAAGATGAAACACTTCATCATCATCTCCATCTTGGAGACCGAATAAACTTTTCTCAAGTCAATATTGCATTACACGCATGTTTACAACAAAGTAATAAAACCTTTAAGTTAATCACACATAAATGTTTAAATACAAGGAAATCATCAATATCCCTGTGTTTATGCATATTAAGTTTATTCATGCATTTCATCCTTCAACTTTCGCTTAAGCACACTATACTTTCGAAGCTGAAATGAATATAATCTTGCAGCAATAAAGTGAGTCTCCTACTCAAATTTTCCATTCACCTTCTTGGTAAAACCCTGCAACTTGCATCTCATTAACAAGAAATGCAAATAGATGCAACTTGATATAATGAATTTTCAAAAAGACATGCAACCTTAATTGGATAAGAACTCTAGCCATTTCTTACCAATCCATTTCAAAGGTCCTTCCTTTGTCTGCACATCAGCATCAACATGTCAATCATCCTGAAACACATCATTCATGCAATCTTCCTTTCCATTTCTGCCATTTTCTCTTTCCACCTTCTTCAACTTTTGTGGAAGCATTGTTGGATTCAGAGTCCAAAATTTTGCAACAATATGTCATTGCTTATGGAAGTAAGTGAAACACACGTGCATCTCCTCAACAGCGTGATCTGCCTTGTCCAATGAACCTTTGGCTTCTTGCTTCTTTTCCTTCCAAATTTTCCTGCATCTGGTCATTCCTTTCCAACATCTAGAAACAATATGGTTACCCAAACCACAATTAGGAACAATCAATTCTTTTCCCATGCTTATATGGAAATTTATCATGCTTAACACAATCAAAAGGAATGTGTTTTGAACCAGATTTATACCTTTCTTTTTCACCTTTATTGCCTTCATGAGGAGGTGAATTACATGAAGAAGTAGCTCCCTTTGGAACACCATCAATATCTTCAAGGTTGTCAAAGTTTCCACAACTCTCTGCTTCAAGTGCATGCTTATGAACCCCTGCATCCTGCAAATGATGTTTCAAGCTATTTCATTCTCCATGAATACAATATTTACACTCTTGAGGTAGAAGATCTGAAATGAAACTCCTTGGAACTGTTTCAATGGCCTTCATGGCAGCTTTGGAACTTTATCCATAAGGCTGTCCATAGCTAAGACCCAAATACTTAGGTCTTTCCTCAACCATTTTTGGCTCAACAATACCTTGTGCATGCTTTCCAAAGCCTTTTCCTTCATAGCCCATTTGGAAATTAACTTGGAACCTATGCCTCTGGTATGTTTCTCAAAAGAACCAACATAAACATTCTTAGAAGAATTTGAAGACAAACAGAAATTGTTTACCTCTTCTTCAAGCGGATAGTTGACTAAGGCTTCTTTGACAACAAAGAGTTGTGTCTCCAACCCATGCATCATTTCTAGGTTCATATTTGCAATATGAAGTTGTCTCTCCACTTCCTGCAATTTGTTAAAAGACAACTGTTGCTCTTCCTTCATGGAATTCAACTACTCTTAAAGTCCAACACTCATTTCTCTCACCATATCCATCATGATGAACAAGTCTTGCTTCATGTTTTTATCACAGAATCTTGTGATGAAAAAAGACTTTGAGGACTCACTTGTAGAAGTTGTCATTATCAAAATGAACAAAAGAACTTCAAACAAGATTAACAAAGAGCTTATTCAAGCAACCTTTTGCAACAAACCTCTTGTGTTTCAAGTATTGATTTGAGGTCCTTTGGAGTGAGAAGAATGCCTCAGTCCTTCTTCCTTCTTGTCCTCTCCTGGACTTAGCTAAAAAAATATTTCCCTTCACCTCTGCAAACTCAAACAATAGTCAGTTTACAAACAATCAAATAGTCTGAATTTGACTATTTGAACACCTTTCAAGTCAGACAAGCATAAAGATCTAATACCACTTGCATCATGATGCAATCTACTTCATGACCACCTGCTCCAGTATAACCAGCTTTGATATAACTTTCTTTGAAGGTGGGGTTAATCAACCTTTGGCTCCGATACCACCTGATATGAAATAGGGCACTAAAGGCTTCTTGTCATGCTTACAAGAACCTCTCCCACTCCAAAGCTTATATATTCCCAAGATCTATGCTTATGATTAACCAATTGCGGAACTAAAAGTGCTTAAAAGAGGTGTATGTCTTTGTTTTCCTTTAACTGTTCAGTGCTTATGTTCATTTGTTTAAATTAATATGAAATGAATATAACAGTATATAAAGCAGCAAATACAATGCAACAATAAGCAATCACACATACCAACAATATAATATGGAGTTCAACCTAATATCTTGGGCTACGTCTCCTTCAGCTCTAATCAACTCGACTAGGCTCTTTGGGATTATGGCTGAATTCTTTTACAAGCTCCACGCTTAACTCCATTGGTTTACACTGAACCTATGGGTTTAGAATACCATCTTATCCCACTAGTTGTCCATACTCTGCAGATAGATCTAGGCTTCTCTGGACCAGATTCATTCAATTAGCGCTCTTAACTATCTTGAGCTCTAGCTTGCACCAACTCCCTCAAAATTCTCTTACTGTCTCTAGAACTTCTTCTTCTATCTTCATCACACATCAGACACCAACAACAGCGAGATCATTTGATCTCTTTGTTGTTCTGCATCTATATTACAACTCCATGGCTCTTAGAAGTCTGCTTTGAGCTCTCTAGCTCTCTAGCTAACTAGCTCTGGCTCTTAGCTCTCTGGCTCATCTGGCTCTGGCTCTCTTAGCTATTTGGCTCTATCCATCTGGCTCTATCGCCAACCTCTGGTGGCTCTGCCTCTGCTTGGCTCTCTGGCTCTGAAGCTCTCAAGCTTTTTGGCTCTCAGTGCTCAAGTTCTCAAGCTCTCTGTCCCTTCCTCATCCTAAGGAATCATCCCTGGGAAACTCACTCCCAACCTCTGGTGGCTCTATGCCTCTATCAGATCTATGGCTATGGGATTTTATAGCGTGAGCTCTCTGGAGAGAGAACTTCCCTAAAGAGAGACTAGCTTCTCTGCTACTACATTTATGAGCCCCCCTTGTCAATCGTGCTCTATGGATTTTGTGAGGCATCCTTTAGGCTCTACGACTTCCTATCCATTTCTCTATGGGTAATCATTCCTTTGTCTCTTTGACTAGCCCTCTCACTCTGTGGCTTTGTGGCTTTGCATCTGGCCCTCTGGCTCTTTGGCTATGTGGCTCTGTGTCTGGTCCTCTGGCTCTCTAGCTCTATGGCTCTGCGCTTGGCCATCTGCTCTGTGGCTCTGTGGCTCTCTGCGTATAACGCATTCCTACATCATTGTTACAAAAAGCCCACTTACAACGTGGCACAGGTGATAGGATCTGTTTTACAATGAAAAGGACCGATGACCTTTCTTCAGAACAAATTCCTAAAAACAGAACATAATTCCAATACACAGAGAATACTCGAAATTACATTGAAAAATATGAGTGGAAAGACTTAAGCCAGATATCAAAGGGATATAGAATCACCCCTATAATTCCTTTCAGGTTCATCCTTTCATTGCATATCGCTATCGCATGGCGTAGGCCAAAACAACCCAATACACAGGAAATACATAGAAATCCTGTAATTCTAGATTTCAAAACTTATGAAATCGCATGCATAATTCTATCGGGTCCAGGCTCTTTATCGCATATCGCATGTCGCGCAGTGAAATGCTTAAAACCCATGAAAATATAAATGAAATCCGCTATCGGGTGCCAAGCTGGATCACAAGTGGTATGCAACCGTGTCTATAATCCTTATCAGGTCCGTGCTTTATCACAAGTCGCAATTGCGATGTGCATTCGCCCTTTGTATCAAGGATCACCGATCGCCGATATCGACGTATTGCTATTGGCCCCATCACTATATTGGCATATCACAATATCGCTATCGCAATGGCCCCGAGGGTCTTCCCTTTGACTGTGTCGATTGCCGATCGCCGACGCCGATCATCGCATATCACAATCGGCTCACCCAGGGTCCCGATATCGCATGGGAGCCTACCTCCGATATTGGAGATCACTAATCGGGATTCCCTTAAGGCCTGTTGCTCTGCCCTTTAAACCTTTTCAATGCGATTTTCTTTAGAAAGCCTTTATTTCTCCTAAGTCCCATTTAATAAGAAAACACCTCATTTTCAAAGGACAATGGACAATCTTCTTTTTACAATAACTTCTTCATTCGAAGTCCATTTTAGCCCATTCAAATTGCGTTAGATTTAGAATGAAGAGATCTATGCAATGAGACTATTTCTAGGAGCATCCTTTGACTTTCATTTTTCCGATGTGAGGAAAATTCATAGACTTAGAGGTATATGTTAGATCCATTTTGGATCACCAGGAAAAACCAGAGGAGCATATCTTAGTAACATAGTTATTACTTGAGTAATTGGGTGACTAACAGGTGGTGTAACAACAATAGTAGATGATGGAAACACTGGATGAATGAAAGTTGAAACATATGAAGAAGGATTTTTATATGAGGTCATAAAAGAGCCAGTATTAAAACTGGGTTGAATAGAGATAGTTTTATGAGATAAAACTATGTTTTCAGCCGCTGTCTGAACTTTGTCAACCAGGGCTTTGAGTTTGCTGAACTGCTGGATGATATTTTGACTAGACTCAATCTTTGGGAATGATATACAAGTACTTAAATTGTTTGAATCTGCTAGAATTTCATAAATATATTAGCAAGATGTCGTTTTGAACAATGGGATTTCAGAGGAAAATTCTAGTAACGAAACAAATTTCCTGAGAGGAAAATAACTAGCTTGAATTTCCACCACAACTCTTTCCTTCCTAAGAAGTTTTTCAGGATTAGAAACAACTATAGGAGGATTTGGGTTAGGGTTCTGCCTCGTGAAACTCTTAGAATCCAAATCTTCTCAAACAAATGTACATGCAGTGAAAATATCTAACAGTGAAAACAATCTTTAAACTTCACCCTATGATGTAATTCTGAACAAAGAACTTTCCGGGACAATTAAACTTTAGAACCCCCAGTGACGACGTCAATATGTTATCACTCTGTAGTTTTCTCCAGGCTAAAAGGAGAAAATTAGAGGTAACCACAAACCTCTTTTGGTTGATAGAATTGCCTTTTTCAACTGGAGGGGGCTTCCTCACTAAAAAATATAAAGACTTTAAAGCACAAATTTATAGAAGAGACTAGTTCTCACAAAGGAATTCTGAAGATATTTGGTTGAAGTATGAATGGTCGGCTAGGTAATATCACATGATCAATTTATCCTTTTACTCATTTAATTATGCAAGTAAACTGACAACTATTACAAGGGATTTTAAGCATGACTTGGGATACAATGACAAGTTGTAGTGTAGAGGAGATAAACTAAAATAAAACAAATTCTTCCTCTGCAACAAGACAATGTTCTTTATATAGGAGAAAGAGAGACTAAAAAAAAAAGATAACATGCATGAGTATACAACATTTCATTTGCAACTGAAACATGAAAACATTTGAAAGAGAGCAGCATAACTGAATTCTAAATCATCTGAGATCAAAATACTCATAAAATACAAAGAGACAATAGAATGTTGATTTTTGGTAGCATCAAATGTGCTCTAGGCATGAAAATTGGTGGAGAGGCTAAGGCACATGATATCTCCAAGGCCCAGAAATCGTTTTGGGAAATTCCACCCAGATGGGGATATATTAAAATAATTAATATTTTTAATGGGGTTTCTAAGCATAAACTTAGGAAAATTAAAATATTAATGTGTACTAATATAATATGGGTGATAAAGTTGTAAATAACAAAGATCAAGCTAGATATAATTTTAGCCGTTGATTAGGGACTTAATCTCGGTTGTTGAATTTTCAATAGGAAAAGTATAAGAGGAGGCTTGAGGGTCAGTTGGAGATACACAAAGTTGATCAGTTAGTTCAATTTTCTGGGGCTAGGTTTTCTAAGGAAATCGAGCAAGTGATCTGTTGTAGTGAGGGGAAGTTCGGTAGAAGGTTGAGAATACATAGCAGAGAGGCAAAGATAGTGTCGAAGAGACAATGTAGAGCCTTGGAAGGTTGATGTAGAGGCAACTAGGACTGATGCAGAGGTTGAGGAGGCCAGCGCAGGTGACGCATAGGCTGACGCAAGCAACACAAAGGGCTGCAGAGATGATGCTGAGATGAAGAGGTAGCGCTGAGTAATTTTCCATGAGGTAGACTGGGAGTTGAGCGGTAGACACAGAACCGTAGAGGGTGACACAGTTTCGGAAGAAAGCTTAGAGCAGATTTCATTGTCCAGCTGAGGAACAATCAAAGTCACTATGGGGCTCATCATCTGGTTGTTGATTAGCCGGAATATATGTCTCTGAAGGGAGGTACTACTGCCAAGGAAAATCTCTGAAAGGTGAGCCATTTCTGCATCCTAGTTGTATTCAGAAACTGCATAATAATAAAACCCTCATATATGTTGCATCGGTTTTTTCCAAGGACGATTGTCCAAAAAATAACTATGTCCCTTGTGTTGTCTCAGTTATTTTAGTTGCTGATTTGTATCTTTGTGAAGGCTTCTAATGTGTTTATTTCGATTTTTATATGATTAAATAACTTGTTAATGTAAAGAACAAGTAGGAGATAATAAACCGTAAATAGCAGTAGGGATTTCTGATGTGTTAAATTTCGAAATTTTCACATGGTATCAGAGAATTGTAGATCACAGGAGAACTGAAGACACCATCATAAATCTGAAATTCGCAGTAGAAGCAGTTGTCCCAAGAGACAATGTTGTTCCAAAGCAAAAGTGGAAAGAGAAGAAGTGACGCAGAGATTATGTCATCATTTCAAGCCAAAGAAAGGGCCAATGGAGAGGTAGAGCCAAGCATAAGAGGCTCACGAAGAGCCACGTCATCCTGCTTAGCCAGGTAGCATTGATGCAGTTTGCCAGAGGGGTAGATTAAGCCTTTACCAAGATTGCACAGAGCCTAAAAGGCTCAATTTCTTTAGTTGTCGGCGCTTGGGGAGCTGTGTGCAGATTGTGATTTGAGGAGTTGGTGGGACATTATTTCTATTGAAGCAGAACAATGTCTAAAGAGATGGAACCAAGGCAGAGGGAATCACTACCTCATCGGATTTCTACCCAAGGAATCCAGATCCGTGTTGCAGCAAAAAAGGAGGATTGGAGAGTAGTTCGATAGTTGGCAAGAGGATTTCCAGGAGGGAAGTCGAGACTCAGAGGGATTCTAGAAGAGGAGTAGAGATGGAAGCCAATGGATTGAGGGATTAGGACAGATTGGGTGGAGCTTCCAATTTTTTCATCTGGAAGGCTAGGATCCTGGAAATCTTGGATAGACATCTCCTCAAGGATTATGCCTTGAAAACTGTAGTTGTCCCAGTTGACCCGAATGCTAATGAGAAGTATGAGGAGGCTGAGGTGAAGGAAAAATGATTGATCCTAGACGGGGTCAAAGATCATGTCATACCACATATTGCTAAGAAGAACACATCAAGGGATATGTGAGAGGCACTGACAACCTTATACCAAGGCTCTTCTGTGCAAAGGAAGATGTTATTGGAGAATCAACTGTGATCATATCAGATGCAAAAGGGAGAGCATATAGATTCATTCCTTCTTAGGTTGAAGGAAATTTGCGACCAACTTACTTCTGTGGGGTCTACACAGTTCCAGAGTTTATGATTAGGACTGCCTTGAATGCAATCTCTGAGGAGTATGAGACATTTGTCCAAAGTATTTTGGGCAGGGCTACTCTTCCCAGTTGGGAGGAGATGTGGGAAGCTCTTCGCCAGGAAGAGATCAAGAACAGGACCAAGGCGGGGAGTAGTGGCAAGGGAGGTCGAATCAAGAAAGAGGAGGAGGAGGATGCAACTCTAACATCTACAAGACAACAAGGGAAGAGGAAGAAAATGAACATCTCCAAGGTTAAGTGCTTCCATTGAGGGGAGCTGGGAAATTATGCATCCCAGTGTCCCAGGAAGAAAACAAGGAAGAGGTTTTTAATTCAAAGATAGCTCCAACTAAGGTGGAGAAAGAGGTCGAAACTAATGACTATTGTTCCATGAGTGCTCATGCACCTCTAGAGAAGAGGTGGGGAGACATCGAGTCATATTCAGGAGGACTACATACTAGGGGTAGGATCCTTGAGGTGCCCAAACTCTTGGATCACATCCGACTACGAGAGCCCTTAATGACAGTAGCATGATGATAGGTGTTGGGTGGAGTATAGTGTAGTGGTGTAGCAAAGCAGGGATAGAGTGCAGAAATCTGAGCAAGGTAGTAGAGGTTGCAACAGTGTGAGAGGCACAGATGTGTTTGCAGCAAGGCAGTGGCAGCGGAGGGAGAACAAGATAACAGTAGAGGCAACTTCAAGATCACGAGACTTCTAGACTGACCAGGATGTCAGTGTTTGGGTGAATTCAGTTACTTACTTCTCAGTAACTGAGTTACAGTGTAGCAGTTAGCAGTCGTAGTGCTATGGGCAACATGATGCAACATGTTGAGAGGGAGTTGAAGTATAGATGTAGCAGTGGTAGTGGCAGTGTCATGGGTAGCAATACAAGAAGAAATAATGCAGTGGATGTAGGGAAATAGTTCTAGCATCAGCACAAGTACCAATGTGAAGGATCAGTGTGATGTTTCAATGGTGAAGCATTACTAGAGCACATTCCTCACTAAGAGGGAGTGTTTACTTTTGGTAGCATCGGATGTGATCTAGCCATGAAAATTAGTGGAGAGGCTAAGGCACATGAGATCTCCAAGACCCAGAAATAATTTGGGGAAATTCCACCCAGATGGAGAGATATTAAAATAATTAAGATTTTTAATGGGGTTCCTAAGTATAAACTTAGTAAAATTAAAATATTAATGCATATTAATATAATATTGGTGAGAAAGTTTTAAATAATGAAGATCAAGCTAGATCTAATCTTAACCGTTGATTAGGGACTTAATCTTGGCCGTTGAATCGTCAACAGGAAAGGTATAAGAGGAGGCTTGAGGGTCAGTTGGAGATACACCAAGTTGATCAGTCAGTTCGATTTTTTGGGGCGAGATTTGCTAAGGAAATCGAGCAAGTGATCTGTTATAGCGAGGGAAATTCGGCAAGAAGTCAAGAATACATAGCAGAGAGGCAGAGATAGTGTCAGAGAGACAATGCAAAGGCTTGGAAGGCTGACACAGAGGTAGCCAAGACTGACGTAGAGGTTAAGGAGGCCGGCGCAGGTGATGTAGAGGATCAACAGGATGACGCAAAAGGCTAAGAGGATGACACAGAGGCAACATAGGATAATGCAAGCAGCACAAAGGGTTGCAGAGCCAACGCTGAGACAAAGACACAGCGCTGAGGAATTTTTCATGAGTCAAACTGGGAGCTGAGAGGAAAACATAGAGATGTAGAGGGTGGTGCAGTTCTGTGTTGAAGTTTCTAAGTTTACTTAGTTTATAAACCCTTCATACACTTTTTCTGATTTATTCCTACCTACTTGTTATTTTTCTTTAACAAGTTATTTACAAAGTAAATACTAAAAATAAACACCTGTGCATGCTCAACATATTACATATCAGCAACTAAAATAAACAAGAACAAACACACCACATGACACCATTATTTTTGGACCAATGTCTTCGGAAAAACCCAATGCGGGAAAATCGGTGCAGCTATCTAAGGGTTTTCTTATTAAGCAATATTAGAGTACAATCTGGGTGTCGAAACTGGCCTACCCAACAAAGAATTTCCTTAGTAGCTATACCTCATAGTTTGAGAGAAATCTCCTGGCTGAAACCCCGAAAAATCCTTTCGGCAGCTCCTCAGTACAAAACTACTCTGCAACCCCAGCATCTGCCCAATTTGGACTGCATCAGCCCCTCTTTGTCTCATGCTAGCCTTGCATCATCCTTTCTTGGCCTGCATCAGCCCTAGGAGGCCTTGTGTAAGCTTTCTGGGCCTTAGCGTCAGACACACTGGCCTCTCTAGTGCTCTGCGCAACACTTGGCTGCCTCTGCGTGGCCCTGCGTGAGCCCTTGCTAGCTCTCCATCACCGTCCACAGCTACTACGCTGTTCTCCCAGCATAATATTTGCCTTATATATTATTTGTACTCAATGCCCCTCATTTGCTCTCCTAATCACTGATTCTATCTCTCTTAGCAAACCCCGCTCTAGATTATAGAATGATTGATCACTCTAGTGTCTTCTCCAAGTGACCCTCAAGCCTCCTCTTATACTTTTCCTCTTGACATCTCAATGGCCGAGATTAAGTCCCTAATCAAAGCATAAGATTATATCTAGCTTGATCCATGTCTTTTAGACCACTCTAACACAGATTCATATTAATACACATTAATATTTTATTTTCCTTAAGTTTAGACTTAGGGACTCCATTAAAAATATTAATTATTTCAATATCTCTTGATCTATTTAGAATCTGCCCAAACTCTTTCTGGGTATTGGAGATCTCATGTGCCCCAAGCTCTCCACCAAATTTTGTGGCTAGATCACATCCAATGCTACCCCAAATCAACACTCCCTCTTAGCAAGGACTGTGCTCTAGCAATACTCCTCACTGAGTATTACTCTAATCATCTGGCATCGGTACTTGTGCTGATGCTAGGCCTTTCTACCCAACATCCTCTGCACTATTGCATCTTGTGCTGCTGCCCATGGTTCTGCCACTGCCACTGTTGCATCTGTACGACAACTCCCTCTACATTCGTTCTGCTGACGATCCTTCCTCCTAGCAGTGCACCTCCTCTCATCATGTTGCATTGTACTTCCCACTATTGCACTGCAACTCAGTTACTGAGAAGTAAGTAACTAATCTCTCAACTGACCTCCCTGTTGGGCTAGAAACACCCACTGATGGTGAAGATCCCTCTACCGTTAACAAGGGCTCTTTGACCTCTACGCTGCTGCAACAACTCCCTGCATCTCACACCGTTGCACACATCGTTGTGCCTTCCTGCACTGGTGCAACACTCTTGTGCCTCTCGCATTGTTGCATCCCGCTAGCTCTGTGTTGTCTCTAGACTCCTGCACTGTAGCTCTCTCTGCCACTCCATCTGCATCCATCTCTACGTACTCAACCAGTCCTGCTACTCCTCGTCGGGGCTCCCGTAGCAAGGTCTAATCCAAGAGGCTGGGTACCTCGGGGATCCTGCCCCTCATCGCCTATAGTCCACCTCACTACAGCTCATTGTCTCCCCACTTCCTCTCAAGTGGCGCATGTGCACTCATGGTACATTCATCATCTGTCAAAACATCCTTCTCTGCCCTTGCTAGCACTGCCTTAGTCTCAGAAGACTCTCCCTTACTCTTCTTCCTTGGACATTGGGTTGCATAATGACCCATCTCCCCACAATGGAAGCACTTGATCTTGGAGAGATCTTTCTTCTTCCACTTCTCCTGCTTTCCCTCAGATGCTAGGGCCAAATCCTCCTCCTCCTACTTGACCTTGATCCCTTTGTTGTTGCTACCTGTCTTCGACTGTCGTCTAATCTCTTCCTGGCGAAGAGCTTCCCACATCTCGTCCCAAGGTGGGAGAGTCCCTCTGCCCAAGATACTCCGGAAAAACACTTCCCAATCTTCTGAGACAACATTCAAGGTTGTCCTCACCATAAGTTCTTGATCTGGTGTCACTCCTATAGCAGTCAACTAGTCTCGGATCTCATTCAGTCCTTCGAGGAAGGTGTCAATTGATTGACCCTTCTTCATCTGATACGACCTCATCTGGTTCTCGAGCAACATTCTTCTCTACACAGAAGTATGCTGGTATAGGTTCTTGAGAACCTCCCACATCTCAACTGCCACTTCCTTTTCGGCTATATGTGGTACCACATGATCCTTGACCTTGTCAAGGATATTGCACTTGGCCCTCGCCATCGCCTCTTCGTACGTGTCGTTATCATTGGGGTCGACTGAGATAGATATAACGTTCAAGGTGAAGTTCTTAACACTATTCCTATCAAGCACTAATAAGATTTTGGCCTTCTAGACTGCGAAGTTCGATGCTCCCTCCAATCTATCCTCGTCTCTTACCCCGTGTAGTACCATGATGCTCCTCTACTTACCTCCTAGAAGTTCTTTGTTCGACTCCTCTGAGTCTCTACTTCCCATCTAGATGTTGTCTTATGGACTCCCTCTGAGTGTTGATTTTCCTCCTGGAAATCCTTCTGCTACTTTTTGAGATGCCCCGTACTCTAATTGTCTTGTGAAACTACACTGTTGATCCAAGTTCCTCGACTAGAAACCCTTGGTAATAACTCCTCTGGCCCTGCTCTGTCAGGTACTTTTCTGACTACACTACATCACCAGCGCCACTCTGCAATATTTCTACAGGCTCTAGACTCTAGAAACTTCCTCTCTATGAACTGCGTCAGCCCCTCTCTACCTCACGTTGGCTCTGTGTCACCCCAGGTGGGTCTATGTCATCCCTGGGATGCCTTACGTCAGCCCTCTGGCCCTCTGTGTCAGCAACGCTGACCTCTCTGAGGCTCGCGCAGCTCCAGACTTCTTCTGTGTGGATCTGGCTGGCTCTGCATCACACTTATTAGCCTTTGCATTGCTAGAAATAGCTTTTGTCACCTCAGGGTAGCTGTTTTCTGTTGCTATTTCTCCCCTCAGCTGATGTCTCTTAGTCCTCTTGTGATCTGCAATCATGCTCTGATACCATGTTGAAGTTTCTAAGTTTGCTTAGTTTAGAAACCCTCCATGCACATTTTCTGATTTATTCCTACCTACTTGTTATTTTTCTTTAACAAGTTATTTACAAAGTAAATACTGAAAATAAACACCAGTGCATGCTCAACATATTATAGATCAGCAACTAAAAGAAACATGAACAAACATACCACATGATACCATTATTTTTTAACCAATGTCCATGGAAAAACCCAATGCAGGAAAATCAGTGCAGCCATCTGAGGGTTTTCTTATTAAACAATATCAGAGTATAATCTAGGTGCCGAAATTGGCCTACCGAACAAAGAATTTCCTTAGAAACTCTACCTCAAAGTTTGAGAGAAATCTCCTGGCTGAAACCCTGGAAAATCCTTCTGACAGCTCGTCAGCACAAAACTACTCTGCAACCCCAGCGTCTACCCAATATGGACTGCATCAGCCCCTCTCTGTCTCACGCTAGCCCTGCGCCAGCCTTTCTTGGCCTATATCAGCCGCAAGAGGCCCTGCATCAGCTTTTTGGGCCTCTACATCAGACATGTTGGCCTCTCTAGTGCTCTGCGCAGCACTTGGCTGCCTCTGCGTGGCCCTGCGTGAGCCTTTGCTAGCTCCACGTCACTCTCCTTGGTTGATGTGCTACTCTCCCGACACAATCTTTGTCTTCTCTGTTTCTCTGTACTCAATGCCCCTCAGCTGCTCTCCCGATCACTGATTATATCTCTCTTAGCAAACCCTGCTCTAGAGAATATAATGACTGATCACTATGGTTTCTTCTCCAAGTGACCCTCAAGCCTCCTCTTATACTTTTCCTGTTGACATCTCAACAGCCGAGATTAAGTCCCTAATCAATGGCTAAGATTAGATCTAGCTTGATCCATGTCTTTTGAACCACTCTAACATAGATTCATATTAATACACATTAATATTTTATTTTCCCTAAGTTTAGACTTAGGGACTCCATTAAAAATATTAGTTATTTTAATATCTCCTGACATGTTTAGAATCTACCCAAACCATTTCTAGGTATTGTAGATCTCATGTGCTCCAACCCCTCCACCAAATTTTGTGGCTAGATCACATCCGATGCTACCCAGAATCAACATTTCAGAAGGAAGCTTGGAGCAACTTTCGTTGTTGAGCTGAAGAACAATCGAAGTCAATGTGGGGCTCATCATCCGGTTGTTGATTATCCAAAATATCTATCTCCAAAGAGAGGTACTAATGCCAAGGAAAATCTTTGAAGTGTGAGCCATTTCTGGCACCCTAGTTGTATTCAAAAACTGCATAATAATAAAACCCTCATATCTGCTGCATCGGCTTTCCCGCATTGGGTTTTTCTGGAGACGATTGTCCAAAATTAACATTGTCCCATGTGTTGTCTCAGTTATTTCAGTTTATGCTCTCTATATTTGTGAAGCCTACTATTGTGTTTATTTTTATGTTTATATGATTAAATAACTTGTTAATGTAAAGAACAAGTAGGAGATAATAAACCAGAAATAGCAGTAGCGATTTCTGATGTGTTAAATTCAGAAATTTTCACATAGAATAACTGAGCAATAAACAAAGATAATCCCATATATCATACCATAAGAATCCTTGTACTTTATAATCGATAACCCTCAATACATAAGAATTGCACCATGAATTGATCACAATCACATAAAATTCGGGGAAATGAAGCCAAGACGATGTTGAACCATCAACAACATTCTTTGTATTCATTAATGAAATATATAGTTTGTACATGGGATAACATCATGTCTAGATTCAATGCATACTCGATTCAACAGAGGATCGATCTCAAGACTGAAAGGAGGAAAATTTATGTTTTCCACATACTTTTCCTTAAAAATATAAAACATAGAAGTGCGTTTTGTCTTTAAAAACAATTTTTTTCCAAATAAAAAGCCCAAAGTTGCTTTTATGAGTGTACAAAGGCTGCATAGTAGCTACGCAACATCCAAAACATTGAGCTACTGGAAATGGCACGTGGAAGACTGCTAAGGAGATGAGATGGATGTCACACGTGCTCTATGACAACCTCTTGAAAATCTAACAGGTGGCTTCCCTCTAGCATGTGTGTGATGTTATGC
Organism: Pinus taeda; assembly: GCA_000404065.3. NCBI lineage: Eukaryota > Viridiplantae > Streptophyta > Pinopsida > Pinales > Pinaceae > Pinus > Pinus taeda. The sequence continues at coordinate 143,299 of APFE030968620.1, forward strand.
GCACAGCCTGTGTGCAAGAATTTCGACAGCTGTCTACTGAGTGCCTTCCAGTCCTCCTAAAATGCCATCATGCTACTATATGTCGCTCAAAAAATCAAATCCATAATATTAAAATATCAGAAAACCTAACACAAAACTTGGAACCATGAAATGAGGCCTGGTCATATCCTTTTTATCTTGCCTAAAACCTTGCTGCTGGAAGCCTTGGTGCTGGAAGTTTGAGGAGTGAAGCCATGCTATTCAACAGGCGATGAAATGGTGGTTTTAGATTTAGTCATGAGTTTTGAATCAAATTAAGGTACCCTTATAAGAGGAGGTATCACAACCGCTCTGTATTTCTTTATCAATCTCCACGTCTCATCCAAGCTTTGCTTCATGCTCCTCAACTGAGCATTCAATACCAAATTTCTAACATATAATCTTTTACATTGCCTCCTTACTAGTTGGGACCATTTGACGAAGTGTTTTCTCTTTTCGAGGACTTTAGATTGTTACCTAACTTCATAATCACAGTTCTCAAGAATGTGCTATCTTGGATTTTTATAATCTATATTTTGTTGTCCGAACTAGCTCACCTGGTCCTTGCTTTCCTCCAGCTCCTCCAAACACCTTTGATATTCTTTCCACTCGTTGAAGGGGGGTTTTCCAGGAGCCTGAGATATCTTCTTCATTTGTTGCACATATCTAAACTTAGAATTGAAGGCCCTGATTGATGGCCCACTAGGCTCTACTGCAACATTCTTGGCTTGCTTTGATAAAGCAACATGCTTCCCCTTTCCCTTAACAACTATTGATGTAGATGACTTTGACTTGTCATATGTTGGTTTCACTATTTCCTTTAGATCTTTGTTCTCTTTCTTCAAGAATTCTATTCTCATTTGATATTTAGAAAGTGCTTCTTTCACCTTGCGCATTTTAGGGTCTTGTTCTTTGTAATACATAACACCTGTTTCAGGTTGTGCCATGTCCTCTTCCTAGTCTGGTTGTACTTTTTCAGGTCCCTTAACTTCATCTACTATGTCATGATATTTCTATTCTACTTGTCTGTTAAAAAAATTTATCCACTACTACTTGAGGGGCTGCCTCTTCCTGGGTATTTTTGACTCTAGACCTTGTCTTGGGTCTCATCTCGAATTCATCTTGCATTGTGTCTTCAATATTGATTTTAATCCCAATAGATTGAGTTGATGCCACCTGCTCATTTGTTTCTTTGATTGCTTTCTTATCCTTTATACTTTGCACCTTAAGCTTCTTGCTTAGTATGCCTATAAGATCTTTGTTTTGCTTCTCATCTTCCTTCTTTACTGGTATCATCTCCATAGCTTAGTGTATCTTTTCCTTTTTTGGGGTTTCCTGCTTGGGCTCTTACTCACCTATCTTCACTGATGGAGAACTAGTTTGTGGTAGCAAATGAACACTACCAAGGAAATGATACCAGTATATTTTCTTCCTCTCAACCACATGTTTAACTAAAATCTTGATTAAAGAAAAATGAAAAAGACTGGAAGCATGCCCATCCTTCTGAATTTTCACTTTAGTTTCCATTCTCTCTAAACTCTTGAGAAAAAAGTAAGGAAGATTCATTGGCTTGTTCTCTATGAAATGCCATAATAGTCTCAGATGGTATTAATATATCCTACTAAACCTGCTCTCACAAGTGAAGTATCTTTGTATAACTTTCAAGAGGTCGACATATTGTTCCTAAAGATAAACACTGGGGAAAGTAGAGGCAAACTTGTCCAGAAACTCTGGCTTCACAAACAGTTTATATGCTAAGATGTTTAATTCATCCCTTTTAAACCACTTCTCCCCTGCTGTATGGAGGTTGGTTTCATCGACAATAAATTTCTTAGTCATAAAAATCTCCGGGTCCCCTAATTTTACTTTGCCATCGTGGAAATTGAGAGCAAACAAACTAGAAAGTCTTGTGTTGTGACCTATCTTCTAGATTTTTTGACAAAAAAGAATGCAACCTGCATTTTCAAAGGCCACTCTAATGGTAGATGATAAGTTTAGCAAGATTACGGTACAGGGTTTAGTACGCACAAGGTCTCCACCCTTTTTACTGGTAACATGGGCCATCTTATTTTAATACTTGGAAAATTAAATTTGACTTTGAAAAGGGCTAAGTGTACAGACTCAATGAAACAAATCTGTCAAACGGTGTCAACACAATTCTGTTTGAACAATTGTGACAATGAGATGGTGACAGAGAGGTTTTCTGGGGTTGAATGCAAGCAGGAAAATTTTAGAATCATAAAACAACTGACTTAGACCCTTCAAAAATCAACTATTGACACAATTTCGTATCTATGGTATGCAACAACAAATCTAGAAGTGAATGCATATTGCTGGGCAAAACAGAGTGTGCACAACATATTTCTTAGCAAGAAAAACTCAAGGTTTGGTAGCACTGATCAGGATATGAAACAATGAGAACTTAGGATAGGTCATTGAATTCCTACCTCTCCAATCCTTGAAGGTGAAATCGTGCATTGATATCTGGCTTGTGAAACAAATTTAATGCCATGACCCTCTTTGCGTAGAAAAATGCGGCACCCTGTGTGAATTCCTCTGTGACCTCAGCTTCAAAATAAAATCAGTTTACTCATTCCCTGTATGAAGAATAAGCCCATTCATCTACAATCAGTCATGAAGAAAATTGGAAGTTTTCTACAATAATTCAAAATAATTTGTTGATGTAATCAAATTTGACATATAACCCGTGTTACACTTGAAAATCACATGGAATGCAATCGCTGATTTGAGTTTGGGATGATGGCAAAAACTTTGGAAATGATGGGATTATGATCAAAGTTTGTATGAAGTAGAAATGGACATAAGTCAATCATGGTATGCGATGGTGCTTAAGAAAGGAGTATTTAGGCCTAGGGACTTGTAGTTAAGATGAAATATGGGTGATGGTCTAGGCCTGAAATAGGGAATAGGGATAGTGCAAATGTTTCAGAATAGGGGAAAATTAATATAATGAGGGAAATAAGGGGATAGGAAAAGGAACAAATATGAAGTTTAACAAGGGAATAGATTGGAACATTTATGACTATAGTTTTTTGAGATCTCTACTTCAACTATAGACACCTTGACCATGTAACCATCCTATCAATACCTAATACCCAGACTCAACAATTTATTACAATAGCTTTCCATACAAAGGCACCCCTTCCCATGATTGTCTTTAATGACCAGAGTAATGACCCAACTCGTTATGACTCTTCAGGTAGTGACAAGTCAAATTATGACAGTGAAAATGTTATGAATTTGACCTCTTTTAAGACAGAAAAAAAATTATTCCCGATTACCTTTGACTAACAAATTAACCTACTCTAACAATGACCATTCCGAAAAAACTTGGATCTATTTCTTAAAGACCAAAGATGAAGTCTTTGATAAGTTCAAATATTTTAAGGCACTTGTAGAGAACGTGACATGGAAGAAGATCGAGGTGCTTTGCTCAGATAATGGTGGAGAATAAATTAATAAAGATTTCATAGATTTCTGCGTGAAGGAAGGTATCAAAAGAGAATGGACAACTCCATATAACCCTCAACATAATGGAGTAGCCAAGCGGAAAAATATAATGATAATTGGGGTTGCAAAGGCTATGTTGTATCATCAAGATCTGCCCATATTTCTGTGGGTAGAGGCATGTAACACAACAACATACATTCAAAACATAACTCCTCATAGAGCATTGGGGAAGAAAATGCTAGAGGGAGTCTTCACAAGAAAGAAGCCTGAAGTAAGTCACTTGAGGGTTTTTTGGAGTGCAACTTATTGCTATGTGTTAGCACTTGAAATTTCACCTAGGCTGAGATAGACAAATCTCAAGGCTACATCAAACCATTTCACCTCGTAGCTAGCCCTACGGGGTATGAGAAGGCTCTCTCCGGTCAATCTCGTTAAGTTTTCAATGGGAAGAGATGACAAATCAAGGTAACACAGATAGTAGGCTAGTAAACTGATAAGGAGGATTGATTTAAAGTTTTTGGGGTTTTTGTTGGCAATTGGAGGGAGTGCAATTCAGGGTGCGGGGATTGGGCTCAGTTTTTGTAGGTAGGTCTTTGGGGAAAGGTAGGAGTTTGTGTTGATGCCTTTAGCTGAGATGGATGATCAAGGAGAAAAGAAGAGAAGCTAAAGAGGGCAAACAATGACTTTGAATCCTCTCTAGACAGTGGAAAACATAAATATTAAACAAAATTGAAAGCTGAGCATGGCATGCATGAATTCAAACTTTATCACTTCTTTTGTTTAATTAGAAGCAATAGAATAAGAGATGGAACAAATAAACACACTTACAATGACAAGTAGGAAACACACCATCAGCACAATAATCCACAAGAATCCACAATGATGTCTGCAAAACCCTGGCCTTCCTTTTCCTCAAAATTGCAGAGATACAAGTAAAATATACAATAGGAGCTTCTCCCTCAAGAGTCCAACCATGAAAATGAGTATGAAAGTACATAATATAGATGATCTAACCTCTTTCCCCACCTCTAGGAGTCGCGCTCACTATCCTAGGAGCAGTTTGAACAACTTCAAGACTAAGCACTACAAAATAGGCAGTCAAAACCACTTGCCTCTATAAACTAGGAAACCAATTCATTCATTTAATTTTCACCTATTTCATGAATGAATCTTCTAGAAGAGATAAACAAGAGTAAAAGTATCCAAAAAGTGTCACAATTACATCCATTAAGATCACCATTAACCTTAGAAAGTCGAAAAAGGTCAAAACTGGAATTTCTGGGCTGAACTGGTCAAATCTGGCAACATTTCCTCAAAAGGTCGCGCACCTTTTCTCAAAAGGTCTCACACTTTTGCAGCTCTGTTTGGAGGCCTTCCCGTTATCAGAATTGGGTGTAGGATAGCTCGTTAGAAAGGTCTGCGAGTCTACTTTCCAACCCAACTGGAATTTTTGAATTTGGAGGTCATTTGCCCTGTCAAAACTTAATTCTCCCAAAACTAGTTTCTGCAACTCAAAAAAGGGGCAGAAAGTCAAATTTTGCATGCATTTTGACCTTTTGGAGGCCCAGAACTCGATGAAATTTCTTACTTATGGATGAGCGAGTGTAACTTTTCATGCCAAATCCAAAAATGCTGAGTTTTTGCCAAACGGAGCTACGATGACAAAAGGTCTCGCCGGGGGTGAGACCCTTTGAGAAGCCAAAACCTGTAAATTTCCAAAAAATTCCAAAATTACCCAAAATTCTCAGAAATTTTTGGGATTTATGCTGTAGCTGATGCTAGTGAGTGCCATGATTTTTGAGGGATGCCTCTGCCAAGAAACGGAGTGGATTGGTCCTTTTCTTCTGCCTAAGAGCCTCAGACCACCTTCTTTGGAACATTTTCATTCTAACCTTGCATACCTGCATCCTTGCCCAATAGTGAGTCTTCATGTTTCTCAGCAGCTTGTTATTTTGATTGGCCTTAGCTAAGAGCTTTTTCAAATGAGCATTATCCCAAATAAGCATAGATTCTCGATCTATGGGTCTTAAGTCACCGGGTCTCTTGCGAGCCAATTCTCGGTCTTCACGAATCTTTTGCAGCTCATATAATTTGTGCTCATCCTCCAGTTGTTTGTTTCGCTGCTCTAAATAATTAATAATCCACTTCACCATCAATAATTTCGTTTGCAGCGACTGAATCTCGATGCTTTGCTCTCGGATGATATCCGTGAGCTCTAGGCTAGGAGAACCGGCGTCAAGATCAATAGCCGGATCGCCTGACAATCTCTCCTCGATCATGGGCTGCTTGCCCCTCTCTAGTACCTGTGCTGGTGAAGAAAGCGAGGCCCCTTCCACCTGATGTGGAGATAACACTCGTTGTGATGACGATGAAGGCAAGACCCCTTCCACCTGCTGTGGAGATAGTACTCGCCTGGCTGCTGCAAATACGGCCCTTGGGCTTCTCTGATAAGTGACCAAAGGAGTGGAACTAATATGTCGGGTGACGGGAGCATCAGGCTGCTGAGATGGTCCTCCCACCTCATGAATGACCTCCTGATGTGGCTGATGTGGCGCTGTGAAAAACTCATGGGAGATGAACTCCTCCCATGAAATGCCCTACTGAGTCAACTGATATGAGACTATAAGCTGAATCAAACCATAATGGTATAGGCTCCTGTCCTGCTGAGCTGGGGTCTTCTTCTGCAACTTGGGCACCATCCTCCGAATGTTCTGAAATAAGAAAATCAGGATGTTCATCATCCTCAC